>JAJJMC010012356.1:1202565-1263939 GCA_023531435.1 Papaver californicum | reverse complement strand
CTTGTGTTTTTCTTGCCATGAGTAGCTAAATAGCTCATCTAGGATTAAGGAGGAAGTTATATTATGCATGCTAAAGTATATTAATTAATTTTCTAAATTATTTCTCCATGGACCTTTTATTCTTATTTAAAATTGATGATAATTAACTTCATATGTCCTTAAGCTTGAGTTTGTCATATAAAAATAATTTTTACAAGCAATCCTAGTAAAGAAAATTATCAATTATTTAAAGAATTGTTATTGGTTTTAAAAGATTTATTTTCCGAAACGTATTCACATGTCCTAAATTGTTTCGAGACATTTTTGGAGAACTTATAAAATATTTCGATACTTAAGTATACATAATATAGTAGAATCCTGACATCCTAGAACTCACTTCATATTTTATTTCAAATCAATTTTATATGTTTACTTTAAAATTAAAATTTAAAATAATTTCCAATCAAATTGTGTTAGCACTTTAATTAATAAAAATATTAGGTTTTGCAAGTTTAAAAATCCCTGTGGAACGAATCGTATTTGTATACCATCTTTTCGATAGCTGTGCACTTGCGGCATTTAGTTAAAATATTACAACAAGTTTTTGGCGCCGCTGCCGGGGATATTTAGAATTGTGATCTTTAATATTTTTTTAATTTAGTGCTAAGTAGTTAGAATTTTCTTTTTATTTTTATTTTATTTTCTATATTTCATTTGGTATTTTCTTGTGTTTTTTGTGCAGGGAATATTTCGCAATTATTATGGAAAATTGCCTACCATAAAGGTAAGTATAATCTCAAATTTTATTTCTTAAATTTCTTTTTGATTTTATTAGATTTATTTTATTAGAAACAATTCTAGTTTTAATTTTTTACATTTTATTCCCTTTTTGGTGTATTTTTATTTAATTTATTATAAAAAAACATGTGCACAACATTGTGCATCTTCCGGCATCGATTTTAGGAAAAACACGTGGAATAGTACATTGAACCCTCTGGGCGTTATCAGTCGAACTTCCACAAGCTTTAGATTTGTACCTTTGACCAGCCTTTGACTGTAGGTATATTCTGCTAAGTTAAACCAAGCTTATCTAAAATAATGAACCCAACATCATTTTCATGTGCACAATTCTTGATAAACACTAGTACTTCTTGCTTGTGTATGCTTCGTTGGAAACGTGTAGGAAATATACTTGAAGAAAACGATCTTTATTGTTTGAGTCCGACTCCTAGCACGTTTTTTGGTGGTTCATCTTTATTTTCTCCAATGGGTGGAAATAATAATGATGAAAACATGGTAACCAAAACCCCAAGGGCTGTATGAACCCCTTTAGAGTAGTACACGAATCTGGGGTAGTTTTACCCGCTTCTAATGGGAAATTTGACATCAAACTTGGAACAATTAACATGCTTCGTACATTTAGGGGGTTAGACAATGAGAATCCCTATACCCATATTAGAGACATTGAAATGATTTGTGGGACCATTAGTTATCCAAATTTCTCGGTAGATGTGTTAGGTTGCGTTTGTTTCCTTTTTCCCTTGATGAGAAGGCCAAAGAGTGGTATCACTTTATTCCCTCTAAAACAATCACCAATTGGAATAGCCTTGTAGAAGCCTTTATTAAGAAATTCTACCCACACCATAAGACCGCTGCTGTTTGTTAGTCTATTCAAACCTTTAAGCAAAATTTAGGTGAAGGCCTACATGATTATGTAGAAAGGTTTAATGAGTTGTTATACCACTGTCCGCATCATGGATTTGAAAAAGCCCAAATGGCCCAAATCTTGTATGAGGGCTTAGATAGTGAAACCCGTATACATGTAGAAACAATAAGTGGTCGAGAGTTTACTCATCAGGAGCCTGATAAGTGTTTTGACTCGTTTATCGAGTTAGCTGAGAAAATTAGGCAATTGGTTTCAATGAGAGAACCAAAAATATCTAGAAACCCAATTCATAGGGTCAATAGAGTTGATAATGGTTCGTATATCCTTAGGCGTCTAGAGGACATAGAGGTTAAGAGCCAAGAAGGGTCGAGTTAGGGTATGAACTATAACAATGAGCCTGAATTTTACCCAACTGAAGCTACCCATGACCAGGTTAGTGTCTTACATGGGGGTATGAACTCTAAATGTGAGGGTCGACCAAAGTTTGATCCATAATCAAATACCTACAACCCTGGATGGAGACATAACCCAAATTTCTCGTGGTCCAAGGGATCCCATCAAGGTAATGCTTCTGGCAATCCACTACCAGGTTTCTCTAGGAACCAAAATCAAGCCCAAAAACCAAGACCAGCTGATACAAAGTGGATGTCGTTAGAAAAATCTCTAAATCTCTTAGATGATCAAGCTGTCCAGAGAAGCCAAAGGTTTGACGACTTCGTCCTAATGAGTCAACGTAATTAACAGAATAATGCTCAAGCTATTAACAATTTAGAGACTCAAATTAGTCAACTTTCAAATAGGCTAAATGATAGGGACAATGGGAAATTTCCTAGTCAACCGACTCCGAATCCGAAAGGATTCCACCAGGTTGTCCTACTGAGCACGTTCAAGCAGTCATTACCCTCAGGAGTGGATAAACAGTTGATAACACATTAGAGCAACCTAAGGGTAGTACTCAAACTGAGAAAGAGTCATAGGTCGATAAAACTCCTAGAGATACTAATGGGCCTGAGAAAGTTGCGAGCTCAAATAAGGAAAATGTCCATGAGAGAGTGTTTACTCCATCCGCACCATTTCCCCAAAGGGTTGCCAAAAAAAATCCTGGCATTTATAATGAAATCCTAAACATCTTTAAGCAGGTTAAAATCAACCTTCCTTTGTTAGATGAAATTAAACATATGTCAATCTATGCCAAGTTCGTAAAAGACATGTGTACGGTCAAACGTGACATGAGTGTGCGTAAAAAGGCATTCTTAACCCAACAAGTTAGTTTCATACTTTCACGATAATACCCAGTCAAATTCAAAGATCCTGGTTGCCCCACTGTTACCTGCACTATAGGCAATCAACGAATAATAAATGCATTGTTAGATCTTGGGGCTAGTGTGAATCTTTTACCGTTCTTGGTATATGAACAACTTGGACTAGGTGAGATGAAACCAACTAGGATTACACTTCAGTTAGCCGATAGGTTAATCAAGATTCCACGTGGAATTATTGAAGACATTTTGGTTCAGGTAGAAAACTTTATATATCCAGTTGACTTTGTGATTTTAGACACTCAACCTATCCCAGACCAATAAATGGACATTCCAATCATCCTAGGTCGACCATTCTTAGCAACTACAAATTAATTGTCAAAATGGTCAAGTAGAATATTCTTTTGGCAATAAAAAAATCTCGGTGAATGGTTTTAAAGCCTTACAGTCCCCGTCGGACCATGACCACTATGAGTCTGTGTGCATGATTGATTCTCTAGTTGAGAATACTTTTCAAACCAATAATGTTAGTGACCCGTTAGAAGATTGCTTAGCCCATTTTGGAGCCTACTATGATGAGGATGATCTTTTTGAAGAAATAATATTATTAGATTCTACGCCAGTAATGGATTATGGAGAATGGCAACGTAAACCTGAACCTCTTCCACCCACTGCAGATAAGCCCTTCCCATGATAGACACATATTTGTGTCTATATTAGTCCCAGAATTATATATTGTTAGTATTTTATTTTGCACTAATTTATGTTTTTATTGTATTGGTAGGTATTTTCGAAGAATAATAATTGTGGATAAATTTGGCTCAAGAAATGTTAAGGGAACCCCTTACAATTGATAAAGGCACCCATGCAATGGTTAAAGACACTATTTTTTCATCAAATTCAACGCAACTATTGGCGGGAAAATTATTCTCTTGAAGCTGTGTGATATTGAAATCCAAATTTGGAAGATTAAAAGAATTTTAAGACAAGATATTCTCTTGCCTTACCATTGAGAGTTTATTATAGTTGGGAAACTTGAAGATACAACAAGAAAATCTCGTGAGAGTTTGTTTTCCGTTAAATATGGAATGATTTTCTTGGGTTTGTTTGAAACGAAGGAAAGATATTGTTCACAAGTTTTGAATAAGGGAGCTTAATATTCTCGGTATGATTCTGAAGATATTGTCGAGCTACGCAAAGGAAAGAGAATCAGAGAGGAGAAGAAAATAAAGAAAGCCAATCATGTCTGAAGGAAAAAAAATATTTTTCCGGAAATATTTTCATAAAAGAAAGATCTGTTGGATGATTCTTGGAAGCTTGGAGGTAATATAGTATAAATACTAGTCGATAAAGAAGAGTTCGGGAGGCTGGTCTTTGTCAGAAAAATCAGAGAAATCAAATTCAGAAAATTCTGCTCGTGAGAAGAGGATGAAGACACCGTTGCCTAAAGTTTGAAGAAATTGTTGCAATAGGTGAACTGTTGTTAATAACCATGGAGAAAACTTTCATATTCACGAGTTATTACAACAGTTTCTTGAATAATATCTGCGACAGAAGTGAAGTCTAATACATAATTGAAGATTCTTTTATTCAATTGCGTCAAGAATCAGTCGTTTACTCGACTGTGTTACTTTTAGTCTTTTGCAACAGAGAGAACACATACTGTAACGTGTATAAATGTCTCAAATTTCCTGTGTCAATTATTTTTGAATCTTTTCTTTTTCTCAAACACTTTCGAGCTATGTACCTATCTTTTCAAAGTGTTTTGAGCATGGTGAGCTAAACCCCATCACTGGGACAATGGAGGAAGCTATTTTTTACACTTGTTTGGAAATTATATTCGATTTTTTATGACTTTTGCACTTATTTTAATTGATTTATGATTTTCATTAATTATTTGTGAGTTTGTTTGATGGTATATGCTTAGCCCTAGAGTTTTTGATGCGCCATGCTTATGATTTACAAGTAATGTTATATATACCTTGGCAAAGAAATAGAGTCCATAAAAGAGATAAGAATTCATATTTGTATCACTCAATTATGAATAATGGTGGAATCCTGAGTCATAGTCTTTCTCAATATTGTTATAATTTTTTATCCATTTATTTGCTAGCTAGTGTTAGAAATTAAATCTAGAATTAATCGCAACAAGTCCAAGTGAACGATACCTTTCTTACCACTGTTACAACCACATCATTCCATCTTTAGTTAAAGCCCCCATCCTTGAGTTAAAGTCATTACCACATACGTTGAAATATGTGTTTCTAGGAAACAAGAATACTCTCCATGCCATAATCACCTATGACTTAGATCCTGACCTGGAAAGTAAACTAGTTAGTGTTTTCCGAGAGCACAAGACTGCCCTTGGGTGGACCATAGCATATTTGAAAGGTATTAGGCCTGCTGTCAATATGCACCGAATGTACCTAGAGGAAGGTGCCAAAACTTCAAGATAAATGCAGATACAATTGAACCCCAACATGAAAGATGTTGTCCGCACAGAGGTGCTTAAGCTGTTAGATGTGGGTATCATATACCCCATCTCTGATAGTAAATGGGTCATCCCTTTCCTGGTTATCCCAAAAAAGTCATGGATTACAGTAGTTGAGAATGAGAACAATGAATTGATCCCCACCCGTGTTACTACTGGGTGGAGAGTTTGTATAGACTACCCTAAGATGCACTCAGTCACTAGGAAAGACCATTTTCCTTTGTATAAACAACTTTCACATGTCCATTTGGTACTTTTTCTTACAGGTTTATGCATTTTTCTTGAGGTTTTTATGGATGATTTTTTAGTTTTCGGTTCTTTTTTCGATGAATTCTTGCACCACCTTACACTAGTTCTAGAACGTTGTAAAGAAAAGAATTTAGTCCTTAACTGGGAAAAGTGTCATTTTATGGTTAAATCTGGGATAATGTTAGGACATGTGGTGTCCGCTAAGGGAAAGTTACAAATAGTATTGACGGTTATGACGGTTGAAGAGATGGTGGAGTAATGGTTTCCAGAAACTTCCCAAATATATAGGCGGTTATGCTATTATCCCTACAATCCACATCTCTCCACTCCCTCACTACCTCCACTACCCACGAAGGAAAAATGTGTATTCCCAAACTCTATAAATATGCTACTTAGCCTATTCAGAAAACATAACAAGCTTATCATTCTCACAAGCTCTGTTATTCTCTGTAGTTCAACATCTTTAAACATAATTCATCATACTGATTCCTTCAACTTTCTATGCTTCCCTCCCCTAAGATCAACCCATCTTCTCTCTTTGTAACCGAAGCAAAACGTGAACAACCATCTTTCTGGTTTTGACTCGGTTTGTACGATTTTGATCTTCGAACCAAAAGAAAGTACTTCTTTAGTATATTGTTTTACCTAGGAGCAATTTTTAGGTACTAACAATTGGCGACCACAGCGGGAGATCAACCTTTCAGTCATAAAATTCAGTTCTCTCACTGGTCAAGATGGTTGGCCTTAGATCGGAAATTAACAATTACCAATCCCAACATTTCCTCCGTCATTATAAATGGTGATGTGCATAACCCATCTCCAACAGTCAATGGCACCACCAACCTGAGCCTCACCAACAATACCACTGAAAAAGTCAAAACCTCAATCACCTTGGCTGAGTTAATGCGAAGACAAGAATCTCAAGCAAGAATTCTAGCAAAACTTGAAGGCGCGGTAAGTGCCTTATTCTCTTCCATTGCCAAGTTAATTGAGGAAGTAGGATATCGTAGTGCTTTTGAACAAGGCCCATATTTCACCGAACCAGGGATAGAATTTCTGACTAGCGCTTCCCCACACCACAATATCGAGAGTTTCACCACTACTAAAATACCAGTAGACCAGGAAGCCACATTTTTAATTGAGAACTTGTGTGAGCTTTTCCATTTTTCCAAGGATCAATGTATCGACACCTTTGTTGCTCTCAACCGCGCCGTGAACACGCACCTGACACCATCCCCGATGGAAACGGAAACAACCATATCATACAACCAAGCTATAAACAACGTCATCTTCACTGGGGAGGACATGATAACTGAAGAAGGCCACAATCGACCCCTTTATATCACTGTTCATGTCAAGTATCTCGAATTCAAAAGGGACCTTATCGACACAGGAGTGGCTGCCAATATCATTACGCTTGGGACGCTCAAAGATGCCCAAATCCCGCAGAAAAATATCATACAACATCCAATAGTGATAAAAGATTTCGAAGGTAACCACACTAACTCCTATGGACATGTTTATTTAAAGTTACGAGTTGGTCCATCGTGTCTAAGGTGAAATTCCATGTCAATGCAAAAGAGCCCGAATGCCATATGATACTAGGGCGCCCATGGCTACGTGACAACAAGGATGTTCCTTCCCCCTACCATCAATGCGTGAAAACAGTGGTGGATGGGAAAATTGTACGCATAACAAAATCACAGTCACCTTACACGCCAATATATGATGCTGAGTTCTTCAAACCAGAAGACGATGCCGCCAAACCAGCCAACAAGGTCTACATCACGCCGCTACCCGACTAGGCATCAATAGCATATGAACCATCAACTTCTACCATAAAAGACGAGTCATCAGGAACGACTTCCATTGCCAGACTCTCTGGACGACACTACGAAACCTCCAGCGTCACAAAGTGACTCTTCACATACTAAGAGAGGATATCGCTTCGTAACTAGTTACGACAACAAAGGAAGAGCGGTCTACCTCTATCATCGTTGTTAGCAATTAATAGGGGAGTCCGAAAAAGAGTCTTCCCTCCTACAGATATGCAGCCACGGAAATGAGCCATATCATAGAGAGGTCCAAGATGCACCACAACAATTACAGGACGGTACAGATGCTACAACAGACACGCTCGAAACTATCAATCTAGGAACATAAGAAGATCCACGATCCGTTTCAATCAGCTCGGCCTTGTCGCCAGAAGACAAAGCGAGGATTATCAATCTACTCAAAGAATACCAAGATGTCTTCGCTTGGACCTATGAAGAGATGCCAGGGTTGGATTACAAATTGATCACCCATCACTTACATGTTTCCCTTGATGCCAAACCAGTCGAGTAACATCCTAGAAAGTTCAGGCACGAAGTCTAGGATCAAATCAAAGTTGAAATTCAGAAGTTGCTAGCAACAGGCTTCATCAAGATTATCCAACATCCCACATGGTTGGATAACATCGTCCCTATCAAGAAAAAGAATGGATAAATAAGATGATGCATGGATTTCAGGAACCTGAACAAGTCTTGTCCCAAGGATGATTTTCCTCTCCCAAACATTGACATGCTTGTAGATGCCACCAGCGGACATGGTATGTTTTCATTAATGGACGACTATAGTGGTTACAATCCGATAAAGATATACGAGTACGATGCTGAGAAAACCGCGTTCCGAACTCCTATCGGGAATTTCTATTACACGGTGATGCATTTTGGAT
The DNA here is from genome assembly GCA_023531435.1 of Papaver californicum. Classification (NCBI taxonomy): domain Eukaryota; kingdom Viridiplantae; phylum Streptophyta; class Magnoliopsida; order Ranunculales; family Papaveraceae; genus Papaver; species Papaver californicum. The sequence continues at coordinate 1,255,579 of JAJJMC010012356.1, read as the reverse complement.
TGGAGAACGCCAACACTACTTACCAAAGAGCCATGACGACAATCTTCCATGACATGATGCATAAACAAGTAGAATATTATGTTGCTGTCGTGGTAGTAAAATCCAAGACCAGAGCATCCCACGCAGATATTCTACGTCAAGTGTTCGAAAGATGCCGCAAATACCGTTTGAAGATTAATCCTCTGAAATGCGCCTTTGGTGTTTCATCCGGGAAGTTTCTGGGATTTCAAGTAACAGCGGAGGGGATCAAGGTGGACCCAACCAAAACTCAGGCTATCACCACCATGCCACCGCCGCACACTGCAAGGGAACTTAAAAGCTTCATGAGAAAAGTATAATATATTCGACGCTTTATTCTCGAACTAGCTCAGTTTGTTGCTTCGTTTACACTCTTATTTAAGAAAGAGATGAGTTTTATCTGGTCATCCACACAAAAAAAAACATTACATCAGATCCAACAGTTACTGTTATCACCAGTTGTTATGAAATCTCCAACTCCAGGCAAACTATTACTCTTCTAAACAGCCTTCAGCGAAATTTATATAGGAGATCTATTATCCCAGGAGGATGACATGGGGACCGAATGTCCCATCTACTACCTCATCCGTACATTGAGAGATGCAGGATTGAGATATCCCAAAGTTGAAATAGCCTGTCTATCCTTAGTACATGCTATCCAGAAGCTTCGACATTATCTACTGGAGAATAAGGTAGTGTTGATGTCTAAGGATGACCCCGTCAAATTTCTAATGGCGAAGCCTGCTCTCATAGGGCGAATAAAAAAATGGTTGCTACAGATGTCAGAGTTTGACATATCATGCATGTCCCAAAAAGGCGTAAAGGGACAAGCAGTTGCAGACCTGCTTACATCCTTTCCAGGAGAAGATGATACCACAACACATGAAGATGTACCCATAGAATTCCCAAATATTTCACTTGTCGAAGAAGAAGCGTGGTTATTATACTTCGACGATTCCGCTATCCCTAATAATAACACTGGGGAGCCATAATTGTACTAGTTTCGCCTATTGGTGAAGTCTTCTCGTATTCGTTCAAAATGGACTACGAGTGTACCTACAACTCTACGAGTATGAAGCCTTCCTATTGGTATTTTCGCTATCCAAGCAAACTGTTACGGACCAGAAAATTCGACCCCCAGCGCGCTGCGCTGGGCAGGCCAGAACTTCCCGATGCGGGATTTATAAGAGTGTCTCCGAACCTTAAAGCCTAACTTCTCGCTGGAAAGTGCAGGTAAATTTTTGATTTCCAAGCATGCCTTGTCATCATTATACTTGAAACGTAGTTCCCACATCGTTCAAGCTACGTTTATACCGTTCCGGGTATATTTTCCCTTTCAAACATGCTTTGGAAGCATGGTACTCATACCGTAGTCTCCATATCGTTCCAACTCACCCTTGACCTACAAAGGGTGCAAGGCCATTAAAGCCCATGGTGAATGCCTTTAACTAGCCTACCATTCCAACTTACCCTCATTATACCAAGGGTTGAAGGCTATTCAAGCTAAGGGGGATGCCTTTGGCAAGCATCACATAATTTCGATCATTGTCCAGGCCTAACTCATGCCTTGGACCAACACCTAGGCTATTTCAATCCTAGCTTTCGCTTCATCAATTCTGCTTCGACCATGCGCTGGAGCCTGCACTTTTCTTGTTCTTGCCAAGGGTGCAACATCCAGGAACATGCCATTCATGCCGAAACGGTTCCAAGGAAGTATTAACAATCCATCAAATGATATTGCAACTACCCCATCAAGTGTGGCAACAATCATCTTTTGCTTAGCATTGCCGAACCAGATGATATGAGTTACCATAATGTCGCAATCATTTCCCAAATTAGATGATATGAGCGACAAGGTGCTGCACCTCAACGCATTGCATTGCGGCTGCCTACGTACCCAACTCGTACCTTGATGGGATCAAGCATGACCGTAGTTCATCAAAGGGTCGATTCGATAGGAACTAGCAACTTAAGCCTATTAAGGAAAAGCCAACATTTATTTCAACTTCATTGCAAGTCCAAAGGCCAAGCAAAGTCTAGACCGTATAGGCCAAAGGACTTTCGCAAGGTATGCACCAGCTTGTGCATAATGCATTGGTGATTGATGCTTTCGCATGATCCAAGCTTATGGGATAAACTACAAACATATTGATGCTTACGCATCAATTATGCTCCAACTTATATGCTACATCGCATAGATATATATGTGCATTACCGCTCATGCACATTCAAGCTTCATCGGTAAAGCTACAGGCATATTGATGCTTATGCATCAAGTATGCTCCAACGTATAAGCTACATCACATAGCTATAAGTGCATTACCGCTCATGCACATTCGACCAACACCTCCTCCCTATATATGTTTTATTTGCATTTTTACAAATAAATATTTGAATGGTAAGTGTCATCCATCGACTGCAAGGCCAAAAATGAAGATTTCTTTCCAAAGCCGATCGAAACATTCTCGGGTAAGCTACAAATAAACACTCTAATGCATCACTGTGATGCATTCTCAATAATGCATCACGGCATAATAGTGCCTTAGCACTATGATGCGTTCATCGAATATCGACATTGGCTCGGTGATGCATTGAATCATGCATCACGGCATAATAGTGTCTTCGCACTATGATGCTCTCACTTACGCAACTTCGGCTCGGTGATGCATTGGGTCATGCATCACGGCATAATAGTGCCTTAGCACTATAATGCTCCAACTTATGCAACTTTGACTTGGTGATGCATTGGATCATGCATCACGGCATAATAGTGCATTTGCACTAGGATGCTCTCACTTACGCAACTTCGGCTCGGTGATGCATTGGGTCATGCATCACGGCATAATAATGTCTTAGCACTATAATGCTCCAACTTATGCAACTTCGAATTGGTGATGCATTTGATCATGTTTCACGGCATAATAGTGCATTTGCACTATGATGCTCTCACTTACGCAACTTCGACTGATCGGTGATGCATTGGATCATGCATCACGGCATAATAGTGCCTTAGCACTATAATGCTCCAACTTATGCAACTTCGGCTTGTTGATGCATTGGATCATGCATCACGACATAATAGTGCATTTGCACTATGATGCTCTCACTTAAGCAACTTAGACTCGGTGATGCATTGGGTCATGCATCACGGCATAATAGTGCCTTAGCACTATAATGCTCCAACTTATGCAACTTCGGCTTGGTGATGCATTAGATCATGCATCACGACATAATAGTGCATTTGCATTATGATGCTCTCACTTTTGCAACTTCGATTCGTTGATGCATTGGGTCATGCATCACGGCATAATAGTGCCTTAGCACTATGATGCCTCCTCGAATACGCATCACGCATAATAGGGCCTTAACACTATAATTCGAGGTCAACGCATCCACACCCTAATGCATATCTTGGTAAGCTTTATAAGCTTAGGATGAAGCTTCAATCCAGGCCATGACGCGTCCATGAGTAAGCGCCATGCGAAAATTGAGGGTGTTACATTCTTACCACCTTCAAAGAATTTCGTCCCCGGAATTTAGCTCAAAAACTATTGTGGACAAGCTTCATCGATTAGGGTTTCCTATGCATATGTCCCATTCCATGATGCACAGAAATCTTGCAAGGGTCCAATGTTTGTTAATGAGGACCAATTAGAACCTTTTGAATATACGTCCCATTCCGCATCCCAGAATCCTAATAGGGCCTACGATTTTCCATAAATACCGATGGAGACCTTCCGAACATATGTCCCATACCGCATGCTCGAGGATCGACAAAGGTTTTTATAACTTTACAGAGAAAACTCAAATTGGATCCCTAAACATGCGTCCCATACCACATGCTCAAGAATGTAAAAGAATTTTACTCAACACGAGATCTTAAGTGGACGTCCCATACCATACACTTAAGAGTCCCCAAAATTCACATAGGTTGAAAAGGTTCATCGCGAGTTTATGAATAGTTTCTAGCGTAGTACTGTGAGGACCAAATTCTAATGCCAGTGCGGTCGGATGCAAGCCATCGTCCCGGAAGATCTTCCACTCGTAAATGGGTGTTAGCCAACCTGACAACACACACCGTGCCGCACGGGTGAAGGGGTGATCATTCCCAGTGCCAAGGGTAGTCGGATACCATCCACCATTCCAAACGGGTTTTCTGGCAAACTCACAGAACAAAATCAAACTTTTCCAAATCTTAGCGGAATAACTAGCAAGTTATAATTTCTTTTGTATAGGGCCTTATTTATCCACTATGATTTCAAACAACAGTTGGCCTACTCTTCCAACTTTTCTATTTTCTTTGAAGGAAAATATTGTAGTCATAATACAAATTTCTCACTGACGAGTCCAAAACTCACAGGCCAGAACTCCCCGATGCGTGATTTAAAAGAGTGTCTCGGACCTTAAAGCCTAACTCCTCGCTGGAAAATGCAGGTAAATTTTTGCTTAAAAAGCATGCCTTGTCAGCATTATACTTGAAACGTAGTTCCCACATCGTTCAAGCTACATTTATACCGTTCCAGGTATATTTTCCCTTTCAAACATTCTTTGGAAGCATGGTACTCATACCGTAGTCTCCATATCGTTCCAACTCTCCCTTGACCTACAAAGGGTGCAAGGCCATTAAAGCACATGGTGAATGCCTTTAACTAGCCTACCATTCCAACTTACCCTCATTATACCAAGGGTTGAAGGCTATACAAGCTAAGGGGGATGCCTTTGGAAAGCATCACATAATTTCGATCATTGTCCATGCCTAACTCATGCCTTGGACCAACACCTAGGCTATTTTAAGCCTAAGCTTTCGCTTTATCAATTCTGCTTCGACCATGCGCTGGAGCCTGCACTTTTTTTGTTCTTGCGAAGGGTGCAACATCCAGGTACATGCCATTCATGCCGTGACGGTTCCAAGGAAGTATGAACAGTCCATCAAATGGGATTGCAACTACCCCATCAAGTGTGGCAACAATCATCTCTTGCTTAGCATTGCTGAGCCAGATGATATGAGTTACTATAATGTCGCAATCATCTCCCAAATTAGATGATATGAGCGACAAGGTGCTGCACCTTAATGCATTGCATTGCGGCAGCCTATGTACCCAACCCGTACCTTGATGGGATAAGGCATGACCGTAGTTCATCAAAGGGTCGATTCGACAAGAACTAGCAACTTAAGCCTATTAAGGCAAAGCCAACATTGATTTCAACTTCATTGCAAGGCCAAAGGCCAAGCAAATTCTAGACCGTATAGGCCAAAGGACTTTCGCAAGGTATGCACCAGCTTGTGCATAATGCATTATCGAGTACGCAACATTGGTGATTGATGCTTTCGCATAATCCAAGCTTATGGGATAAACTACAAACATATTGATGCTTACGCATCAATTATGCTCCAACTTATATGCTACATCGCATAGATATATATGTGCATTACCGCTCATGCACATTCAAGCTTCATCGGTTAAGCTAAAAGTATATTGATGCTTATGCATCAAGTATGCTCCAACGTATAAGCTACATCGCATACCTATAAGTGGATTACCCCTCATGCACATTCGACAAACACCTCCTCCATATATATGTTTTATTTGCATTTCTACAAATAAATATTTGAATGGTAAGTGTCATCCATCGACTGCAAGGCCGAAAATGAAGATTTCTTGCCAAAGCTGATCGAAACATTCTCGGGTAAGCTACAAATAAACACTCTAATACATCACGGTGATGCATTAGTTGCTCGGTGATGCATTGAATCATGCATCACGGCATAATAGTGCCTTTGCACTATGATGCTCTCACTTACGCAACTTCGGCTCGGTGATGCATTGGGTCATGCATCACGGTATAATATTGTCTTTGCACTATAATGCTCCAACTTATGCAACTTCGACTTGGTGATGCATTGGATCATGCATCACGACATAATAGTGCATTTTCACTATGATGCTCTCACTTACGCAACTTCGGCTCGGTGATGCATTGGGTCATGCATCACGGCATAATAGTGCCTTAGCAATATAATGCTCCAACTTATGCAACTTCGACTTGGTGATGCATTGGATCATGCATCACGGTATAATAGTGCATTTGCACTATGATGCTTTCACTTACGCAACTTCGACTCGGTGATGCATTGAGTCATGCATCACGGAATAATATTGCCTTAGCACTATAATGCTCCAACTTATGCACTTCGGCTTGGTGCTGCATTGGATCATGCATCACGGCATAATAGTGCATTTGCACTATGATGCTCTCACTTACGCAACTTCGACTCGGTGATGCATTGGGTCATGCATCACGGCATAATAGTGCCTTAGCACTATAATGCTCCAACTTATGCAACTTCGACTTGGTGATGCATTGAATCATGCATCACGGTATAATAGTGCATTTGCACTATGATGCTTTCACTTACGCAACTTCGACTCGGTGATGCATTGAGTCATGCATCACGGAATAATATTGCCTTAGCACTATAATGCTCCAACTTATGCACTTCGGCTTGGTGCTGCATTGGATCATGCATCACGGCATAATAGTGCATTTGCACTATGATGCTCTCACTTACGCAACTTCGACTCGGTGATGCATTGGGTCATGCATCACGGCATAATAGTGCCTTAGCACTATAATGCTCCAACTTATGGAACTTCGGCTTGGTGATGCATTGGATCATACATCACGACATAATAGTGCATTTGCACTATGATGCTCTCACTTTTGAAACTTCGATTCGGTGATGCATTGGGTCATGCATCACGACATAATAGTGCCTTAGCACTATGATGCCTCCTCGAATACGCATCACGCGTAATAGGGCCTTAACACTATAATTCGAGGTTAACGCATCCGCACCCTAATGAATATCTGGGTATGCTTTATAATCTTAGGATGAAGCTTCAACTCAGGCCATGACGCGTCCATGAGTAAGCGCCATGCGAAAATTGAGGGTGTTACACAAACTGGAGCTGCATGTCTCGAAATAAGAGGAGACTCGAAGTTACTAGTGAACCAGGTGAATGGGATATATTCTCTCAAGGAAGCAACACTAGCCCCGTATAGGATGAGGCACAAAAGCTCTTAAATCACTTAGCCGAGGCGACAATCATACGTACGCGGCACACCAACAACAGACACGCTGATTACTTTGCAACTTTAGCCTCAAAACTTCAGTTCGAGGACTCCGAGATAACCCTCACCGTGCGGAGACGTACCATGTCCTCGACTTGGATAAACAAGCCTGATGAAGAACAAGCCAGTGACTGGAGGACGCTCACCATCCAAGAGCTCAGTGTTTGCATAACAAGGGAAGGTCAGTCTCAAATATTTAAAGCATTTCTTCCTATTATATGGAATATATTATATCATAAAAATTCATATGGATCTCTATTGAGGTGTCTGGAAGATGATGAAGCACAAGATCAACTTAATCGAGTACACCATGAGATGTGTGGTCAAACACTAGTGGAAACCTTATATAGACGTCTCCACATCTTGGGTATTACTGGTCCACCATCGACGCCTGTGGGTACCTAAAATTTGATTCTAGGCAAAACAATATACAATAAAAGTACTTTGTTTAGATTCAGAAATCAAAATCCTACATAGCAAGCCTAAACCACGATAGTAGCCGTTCCGCTCTGCTTTGGTCACGATGAGAGAAAATGGGTTGATCTTAAGGGATGGAAGCAAAGAAAGTTGAAGGAAACGAGTGTGTTGAATTGTGTGTAGAGTTGTATAACTATTGAGAAAAATAATAGATCTTGAGAGAATCGTAAGCTTGTTATTATTTCTAAATAGGCTAAAGTAGCTTATTTATAATAGTAAAGGGCTCACACATTTCCTTGTAAAGTTGTGGAAATAGTGAAGAGGTGGAGAAGTGAAATTCGTGGGGTTAATGGCTTAGCCGCCTTGGAATCTTCGAGAAACCATTATTCCACTATCTATTAATTGCTTCACACTTTTCACGACTTTGTAACTTACTTATCATGGGATGTCGTTACTCCCATGTTGCTATAACCGTCAGAAAAAAACCCCATATTTTATCCCCCATTATGATTTGATTTCTTGTAGTGGAGTCATGAACTCAAGACACGTGAATAGTTTGGCTCAGATGAACCATATTTGCATAGGTGCAAGTGTGAAAAGTCAATAACGCAAAGAAAAAATAGAGAATTATGCTGCGGCAGCGCCAAGTACTTAGTGCATGTGCAGCACAGACGCTAGCGTCGCTAGAGGCGCTTAGTACTCATCTGGTGCTAGCACGGACGCTAGTGTCGCCAGAGGCGCTAAGTACTTGGACTGTGCTAGCTCGGACGCTAGCGTCACTAGAGGCGCTAAGTACTCGGCTTATGCTAGCACGGACGCTAGCATCCCCAGAGGCTCTAAGTAATTGGCCTGTGCTAGCAAGGATGCTAGCGTCGCTAGAGGCACTAAGTATTTAGCGCTTGTGCTAGCACAGGTGCTAGTGTCGCTAAGTACTTAGCGCCTGTGCTAGTACGAACGCTAGTGCTCTTAGCAGCGCTAAGTACTTAACGCCTGTGCTAGCACAGGTGCCAGTGCTGCTAGCAGCGCTAAATACTTAGTTCATTCCGTCTTGTCACATATGTTGATTCTGTTGGCTTTTCTGGCCTCTTTTGCACATGTGTGTACTACATTGTTTGTGTTAGGACTGTGGCTAAGGTTCGCCAAAGCTAGTTTGCTAGTGCTATGATTATTACCTGTGCACCATAATTTTTGACATTTATTAATGTCGTGGCCATGTTTATGGATTATTTTGAGTTTCTCAGTCGTATGGTATTTTAATGTTAACATTGTGCTTAACTTTTAAGCAGTGCATACAGAACATTTTCAAGAGATTCAGCCGTGGAAGTTTGTGATCTTGAGGTTATGCTTAATGCGACTCTGCAATTAGATGGTATGCATCTAAATTAGTATTTTTATCCAGATTTGGGGTAGCCTCTGTTCTGAATGTCCTCAATTTTATATAATCAGTGTTTGATTAATGAAAATAGTTTATATGAATGCACATGAAATAGCGAGGGTTTAGCTAGATAAAACCCTAGAATTATGGAAGTGCATATATATATAAAGAGATACAAAGCTAATTTAGACATGAGCTATACATGCATTCTCAATTTTATTGTGGAATGTAAGTTAGCAATATGTACTTATAATTCTGATGCCAGGTCAGAAATTTATACATATTTATTTCATGCTTCTGCAGCTAGGCGAAAAATAATATTACAATTTTCTTCTTTGTCAAAAATTCACCATCAATATTAAGTCCCCTACTTAGCGCGGAAAAATAATATGTTTTGTGGTAAGCACTAGATGGTTGTATCGATGGTAAAGAGTCTGAGAGGCTAATGGTAGCAGATATACACGGTTTTTGGTAGAGCTGATCATCCTTACAGGCAAAAGAAGTAGGGAGTCACGGCTGCAAATCTTGTTGGCGTGGATGAGCTGAGCATGTCACTTGGTGAAGCTTATCACTTCTTGGGAACGGTCGGTCTTGGAGTCAACAGTTATGCTCAGATTCATTCTTCTCGGGATGATCCGCATAAAATTCTACTTATTTGAATTTTAGGTTCCCACTTTTGTCTATTTAAACGAGTATACGACCTCAACCATTTCTACTTTTATTCTTCTCCAGAGCTTTGAGTAACTTCACTTCTTAACTGCAACATGTCTGACAACAATGGTAGCTCCAACCAAGGTAGCTCTTGCGTCAAGCGTAGTACTTGGATTGCAAGTTCGGTGAGTTTATCCTCTCTCCCAGCTTTCATATGTGTATTATGGTGAAAGCCGGAACTTGATTTTATTGTCGTATTTTTTTATTATTTTAGGTTTCTCGGGTTAAGAAAGTACCAAAAAAGAATATGAGCACGAGAAGCTTCAAAGCATTGGTAAACATCTTTCTTCCCCCTTTTTTTTCTTTTGATGCTGCCTATTTTCTTTTGGATATGAGTAATTCACGTGAACTCCTCTCTTTCTCTCTTTTTTTACTCGAGTACATACTCAATTTTTTTTTAAAATTGCAGCACGGATTGGAGATTAAAAATGTAGGAGTTAAGGAGAATGAAGGAACCATACCAGTGGAGAGCCGAACATAGGCTGAGATCGGCTTTAAGAACTTTTCTAACATCATGGCTTCCATTACGAATATTGACTCGATCCTTCGTGATTGTCCCAATGCCGGACTTCTTTCTGAGTTGGAAATGGAATCAAAGTCTAAGAAGTATGAAACAATGGGAGGATTTCTTGTGCCAAAATGTCATGTGGATCTTTACATAAAAATATAAAAGAAGTACGGATATATTGCTGCAACAGAGCTGGTGAAGAGCTATGCTTCTATTCTTGTAACAGCTGTCGCATGGCTTCTCCTCATTATTGTTGAAATGGATGACACGCCTCCGTATGCACTTAGTGTCTCGAAAATTCAGGAATGGGATGAAAATGTTGACTACTTGCAAGAACCTCCGTTTTAACATAGATAGGCTGCATCGATATTTGGAGATTTTGAGGGAGGCTCTTATGGCGACTTTGACGGAAGGGAAAGCCTTAGAGGAAGAATCCTCTAAAATTGAAGAAATGACTCGAGATCTCCAAGCTCGTCCATAGAAGTATGATGAGAGATTGGGAAAATTTCATCATTGTGAATATACTCTACTCAGATACTTGTTCTAGGCCATAGAAAATAGCCAAATATTTTTTATATTTTTTGGGGTTTTGAATAATCTGAATGAAGACTGTTTCAATTGAATGTAATGGGTTTTGAATTTATAAGTTCAAATACACATTTTAGAGTTATATTGAACTTATGAATGAAATGATGAAAGTTTTTAGGCATAATATGCCTTGAGCCATTTTCCATTAGTGACTGTTCCTTCAGCCTCTCCATTCATATTAACTAGCTCGTAATATCTGCTCATCATGGCCTTAGAGATCACATAAGGACCTTTCCAATTTGGGGAAAATTTTGAAAATGACATATCTTGTTGAGTATGTTTAGAGGTTCTAAGTACCATATCTCCTACCTGAAATACTATTGGATGCACTATTTTGTCGTAAGCCCTGGAAATCCTTTGTCGATAAGTCTTTACATATTTTTCTTCTTTAGATCTCCTGGATTCGATTACGTCCAAGTCTGCTACTCTAGAATTGGGTATTTCAGACTCATCCCAATAAACTCCGCTTGCTACTGCAATTCTGGATGATGGGACTTTAATCTCTGCAAGTAGAATTGTAGCGGCCCCATACACAAGAAAATATGGTGAGGTCCCTGTAGAACCTTTCAGAGAAGTTCTGTATGCCCATAGACCATAGGTAGTTGTTCGTGCCATATCCTTGGATGATAATAAACAGTGCGGCTCAGAATTCCGAAAGAGGTTTGTTGGTGCTTTCACCTTGTTCATTTACTTGAGGGTAGTATGTCGTGGAGAATACTTGTTTGATTCCATAACTTTTGAGTAATTTTTGCACACACTTATTTGCAAATGGAGTACCATTATCTGTTACGATATGCTCTGGCACCCCAAATCTGCATATAATGTGTTCTTTGATGAAAGCCGTTATTTTCGCTCCAGTCGTGCTTCTGAGAGGTACAACTTCGACCCATTTGGTGAAGTACCTTGTGGCGGTGAGTATGTGCTCGTGTTTCTTTGACGAGGATGGATTGATTTTTCCAATGAGATCCAAGCCCCAACAATAAAATGGCCAAGGGCTGCTTACTGAATTAATAGGAAGTCAAGGTGCGTGGATGAGGTTGTCGTGGATTTGACATTGATAACATTTCTGAACAAATGAAGTTGCGTCGGCCTCCATAGTCGGCCAGTAATATTTCTCATGAACTTGGAGAAACAATTTTCCCTTGCGTTGGTGTTCGCCTTCATGTATTTCTTTTAATACAAATTGAACGTCCTCTTCTGCTAGACATCATAATAAATTTCCGCTGAAGCTTTTTCGGTAAAGTATTCCTTCATGGAATACGAATCTTTTGGATTTTCGAAGCAAGCATTCCGCTTTTCGCTTGTCCTGCGGTAGAAAATTATCTTGAATATATTTGATGTATGGTTCCCGCTAGTCCCCAATACTGTGTATAGTTAGCACTTCTGATTGTTGCGAAGGGACCTGACAATAGGCATGACCCCTGTAACAATCGGGATTGAGCCTCCATAGTGGGCCAGTAATACCCTAGACGTTGGAGACGTCTATATAAGGTTATTACTAGAGTTTGACCATAAATTTCACGGTGTACTTGATTTAGTCTCCCTTGTGCCTCATTGTCTCCCAGACATCTTGAAAGATATCCATCTGAATTTCTGTGATATAATATCCAATCTAATAAGAAAAAAAATGCTTTAAATCTTTAAAACTGACCTTCCCTTGGCTATGCGAATTGCTGAGCTCTTGGATAATTTCCGTCCTCCAGTCGTTGAATTGTTCTTTATTAGGCTTGTCCATCCACGTCGAGGGCATGATTCGTCTCTGTACAGTGAGGTTTGCTTCCGAGTCTTGAAATTGGAGTTTCGAAGCTAGGGTCGCCAGGAAACAACATATCTTTTGTTGGTGCGCCCTGTATTTAAAGTTGTTGCTTCAACAAAATGAGTTAAACGCCTCTGCGGCTCCTCTATATACGGGGCTAATGTTTCTTCCTTAAGAGAATATACACAATTCATCTGATTTACTAATAACTTTGAGTCTCCCCTTATTTTGAGAAGTGTTTTCTCCAACTTGCTTGGCTAGCGATAATCCTAATATGAAGGCTTCATACTCAGTAGAGTTGTTAGTGCATTTGTAATCCATTTTGAACGAATGCGAGAACACCTTACCGGTTGGCGAAACTAGGACAACACCGGCTCCTCTTGTATTATTGTTTGGGGTAGCGGAGCCATCAAAGTACAACAACCAGGCTTCCTCTTTAGCGAGTGAGATGTCTGGGAATTTTCCAGGTATGTCTTCATGAGTTGTAGTGTCGTCTTCCCCTGGAAAAGCTGCAAGTAGGTCTGCAATATCATGTCCTTTTATCTTTTTTTATGATGCACATGATATATCGAATTCTGACATTTGTAGCAACCATTTTTCCGTTGTCCTATGATAGCAGGTTTTGAAGGGTCATCCTTAGCTATCAAAATTACTTTATTCGCCAGCAAATAATGCCGAAGCTTCTGAACGGCATTCACCAAGGATAGGCATGCTCTTTCAACTTTAGGGTATCTCATCTATGTATCTCTTAGTGTACGAATGAGGTAGTAGATGGGACATTCAGTCACCATGTCGTCTTCTTTAGCCAATAGGGCCCTTATGGCCACTTCACTGAAGGCCGTGTAAAGCAGTATCGACTTTCCAGGAGTTGGATATTTCATAACAATTGGTGATAATAACAATTGTTGAATATGATGAAATGCCTTTTATTGTATGGATGACCAGATAAAATTTGTATTTTTCTTCAACAAGGGTGTAAAAGAAGCAAAATTGATCTAATCCAGGAATAAAGCGTCGAATGTATGATACCTTTCCTATGAAGCTTTTAAGTTCCCTTACAGTACGCGGCAGTGGTATGGTGGTGATAGCCTTTTTTTTGGTCGGGTCCACTTTGATCCCTTTTGTTGTTACTTGAAATCCTAGGAATCTCCCGGATGAGACACTGAAAGCACATATTAGAGGGTTCATCTTTAAATGGTACTCACGACATCTCTCAAAAACTTGATGTAGGACTTCTACATGGGATGCTCTGGTATTGGATTTTACTACCACATCGTCGATATAATCTTCTACTTGTTTATGCATCATGTCGTAAAAGATTACTGTCATGGATCTTTGGTAAGTCGCGCCGGCATTCTTAAATCCGAAGGGCATTACCGTGTAATAGAAATTACCGATAGGAGTTCGAAAAGTGGTCTTCTCAGCATCGTACTCGTACATCTTTATCTGATTGTAACCTCTATAGCCATCCATTAATGAAAACATACCATGTCTACTGGTAGCATCTACAAGCATGTCAATGTTTGGGAGAGGAAAATCATCCTTGGGACAAGACTTGTTCAGGTTCCTGAAATCCATGCAGCATCTTATTTATCCATTCTTTTTCTTGATAAGGACGACGTTATCCAACCATGTGGGATGTTGGATAATCTTGATGAAGCCTGCTGCTAGCAACTTATGAATTTCAACTTTGATTTGATCCTCGATTTTGTGCCTGAACTGTCTATCCTATTACTCGACTGGTTTGGCGTCATGGGAAACATGTAAGTGATGGGTGACCAATTTGTAATCCAACCCTGACATCTCTTCATAGGTCCAAGCGAAGACATCTTGGTATTCTTTGAGTAGATTGATAAGCCCCGCTTTTTCTTCTGGTGACAAAGCCGAGATAATTGAAACTGGTCTCGAATTTTATTCAGTTTCGAGATTGATAGCTTCAAGTGTGTCAGCTGTAGCATCTGTACCGTTTTGCAATTGTCGTGGTGCATCTTGGACCTCTTCATGATATTGGTCCTCATTGTGGCTGGATATCTGTTGGTGCGGAGCCTCTTCATAAGCCTCATTTTTAATTGCTAACAACGATTGCGAAGGTAGACTACTCTTCCTTTGCTATCGTAACTTGTCACAAAACAATTGCTTCTTTTTATAGGCTGACGATTTGTGATACCAGGGACCCCATGGTGGCACCCAGAGGGTCTGGGAGTTTCTCCTGATAACCCGTCCTTTGCATCGAAGGTCAATGGTTCGTCTGCTATCGATTCCCAGTCAGGCAACAACGTGCTGTAGACTTTGTTGGAGGGTTCAACGACATCATCCTCTGTTTGAAGAGTTAAACATCATATATTGGAGTGTAGGGTGATGGTGACGCCGTTCTACGGATGAATTTTCCGTCCAGTACTGCTTTCACGCATTGATGATATGTGGAGGGAACTGCCTTGTTATCATGTAGCCATGGGTGCCCTAATATCATGTGTTATTCGGGTTCCTTTACAATAACATGGAACTTTAACTTGAATATTATATGACCAACTTGTAAATTCAAATAAACATGGCCATAGGAATCAGTGCAGTTACCTTCGAAATCCTTCATTACTATGGGATGTTGTATAATCTGGTTCTAAGGGACCTGGGCAGCTTTGAGCGTCTTGAGTGTAATAACATTAGCAGATGCTCCTGTGTCAATAAGGGCTCTCTTGAATTCGGTTTCCTTGACATGAGCGGTGACATAGAACGCTCGATTGTAACCTTCTTCAACCATCATGTCTTCTTCGGTGAAGGTGACGCTATTTATAGATAGTTTCTGGTATGGTTGTCTCTATTTCCAATTGGATACGGGATCAGGTGCGTATCCACGACTATGCGGTTGAGAGCAGCAAAGGTGTCGACACGTTGATCCTTGGAAAAGTAAAGAAGCTCGCACAAGTTTTCAATTAGAAAAATGACTTCTTGGTTCACTAGTTTTTCTGTAGTGGTGAAGCTCCCGATGTTGTGAGGTAGAGTCACCGGTAGAGAAATCTATCATTGTTCCTGTGGAGCCTGGGCCTCGCTCAAAAGTGCTATGACACCCTACTTCTTCTATTAATTTGACAAAAGAAGAGAACAGAGCACCTACCACACCTTCCAGTTTTGGTAGAGTTCTCGCTTGATCTTCTTGTCTTTGCATCAATTCAACCAAAGTGATTGAGGTTTCGACCACATCAGTAGTACCATTGGATATATGTGGGTTGGTGGTTCCATTGGCTACTGTACACGGATTATGCGTATCACCGTTGTTATTGAAAGGAGAAGTGTTGCAATTGGTAGTGATTGAATATGACCTGAGACCAACCATTTTCAGGTAATTAAAGAATTGGATTTTAAATAGTTAAAATATCAGTCACGATGAGAGAAGATGGGTTGATCTTAGGGGAGGGATTCGCAAGCTTGTTATCTTTTCTAAATCGGCTGAATAGCCTATTTATAATAGTAAAGGGCTCATACGTTTCCTTGTAAAGTTGTGGAGATAGTGAAGAGATGGAGAAGTAAAAGTCGTGGGGTTAATGGCTTAACCGCCTTGGAATCTTCTAGAAACCATTATTCCACTATCTATTAACTACTTCACACTTTCCACGACTTTGTAACTTACTTATCAAGGGATGTCGTTACTCCCATGTTGTTATAACCGCCAGAATAAAACCCCATGTTTTATCCCCTCATTGTGATTTAATTTGTTGTAGTGGAGTCATGAACTCAAGACATGTGAATAGTTTGTCTCAAATGAACAATGTTTGCATAGGTGCAAGTGTGAGAAGTCAATAACGCAAAGAAAAAAGGGAGAATTATGTTGTGGCAACGCCAAGTACTTAGCGCATGTGCAACAAAGACGTTAGCGTCGCCAGAGGCGCTAAGTACTCGTCCTGTGCTAGCACAGACGCTAGCATCGCATAGGCGCTAAGTACTCGGCATGTGCTAGCAAGGATGCTAGCGTCGCCAGAGGTGCTAAGTACTTGGCCTGTGCTAGCACGGATGCTAGCGTCGCTAGAGGCGCTAAGTATTTAGTGCATGTGCTAGCACGGACGCTAGTGTTGCTATTGGCGTTAAGTACTTAGCGTCTGTGCTAGCACGAATGCTAGTGCTCTTATCAATGCTAAGTATTTAGCGCCTCTGCTAGCACAGGTGCCAGTGCTCTAGCAGCGCTAAGTACTTCGTCCATTCCCTCTTGTCGCATATGTTAATTTTCTTGGCTTTTCTGGCCTCTTTAGCACATTTGTGTGCTAATTTATTTGTGTTAAGATTGTGGCTAAGGTTCGCCAAGGATAGCATTTGCTAGCGCCATGATTATTACCTGTGTGATAAGTTCATAATTTACATATTTTAATTATCATTTCCATATACTTATTTGCTAGATTTTGTGTAAATTACTGTGTGTTTTTATTACTTTTGTAGTTTATGTGTTTTATTAGGTAACATCTCTGAAAGAAGTGAAATTGAGCTCTACAAGGAAGAATTGCTAAAGACCCAGTGTAGCTCATTCAAATCCAGGACTTCTTGGGCCTGCGCGGGAAGAGAAATAATGAAGCGTTTTAGGCTCGCCTTTGACGTGAAAATTAGGGTTTTGTTGGTTTTTGAGGAGGTTAAGTCTCCTAATTGGATAAGGAATCAAAAGGAATTGGAAAATTTTAATGAGATTAGATTTCCTAGTTGGATAAGGATCAAGATGAGGTTACCAAAGCCTATATAAAGGGGAGCCTAGATACAATTTTGAAGACAACTTCTCACAGATAGAAATTATTATTTTCTTAATCAATTTTTAATGGCTTTTAAGAAAGTCATGTCGAGCTAAACCCCACCACTGGGACAATGGAGGAAGCCATATTTCATGAATAAATGATAACTAATTTTGATTCTTAATGACTTTTGCATTGATTTATGATTTTTCTTAATTAGTTGTGATTTCGTTTGATGGTGTATGCTGGGACTTAAGAGCTTTTGATACGCCATGCTTGTGATTTACATCTAATGTTTTAGAAATCTACTTTTGGCAAAGAAACATAGTCAGTAAAACAGCTATAATGTTAAAGAATTATTGTAGAAATCATTCAGAAGTGATTTTGGTGGAATCCTGAGTTCCAGTTCTTCCCAATATTGTTAAAAATCTTTTACTTATTTTCTAGTTTAATTCAAATTTTGGTCTAAAACGAATCTTCACAAGTCTCAGCGAACAAACTATTTTTCTAAAACGATCAAGTTTTTGGCGCCGCTGCCGGGGACTTGTTTTTAGATTTGTTTTTAGGTTAGTTAGTGTAATTAAATTTTTATTTTTATTTTTCTTTGTTCTATTTTACGTTTTTGGGTATTCTTTTTCGTATGACAGGTTTTGGATCAAAAAGAAATTGGAGCCAAAGATTATATTGATTGATTAAAGACTTGGAGTCGAAGATTAATAAAAAAAACGGAAAAACAAGACAAGATTTTTTCTTTAGTTAATTTTTTAGGGTTTTATTTATTTTTATTTTTAGAAAATTGTATTAGGAAATCCTTTATTATTTTGTAATTTTTCTTTTATTTTTGGACTTTTTCTTTGGACTTTGGACTTTATTTTTTTTTAAACCCTACGGAAGGGTAATTAAATATAAACTGTAACAGGGAAGGATGAAAGTTATGATATTGTCTCAGCTCCTCAGGTTCATACACTGACATAGGAGTCGGTGGCCTGAGTCGACTTCAACAGTTCATCGCCCGTCTGGAACGGGAGGTAAGACTCTAACCACCCACGAATCCCCTGTCAGTGGGTTTTCTGGACTCTTTCGTGTGCATATATGCTGAGGACCTGAATACGGATTTACTTTTCTAGTAAAGGAAAGAACTGGCTATACAAGATAAGGACTCAGATTTCATCACCGTTTCCTTCTTGCCCGCTTTAGGAACACGTACCAAACGCGAACCTAAGCCTTAAAATTTGACTTGAGAGAGACCGATAGGGCAACGATCTTATTGGAAAGTCATTCAAAAGGAGTGTATTGGTTAATCTGTTAGCCTAACTCAAAGTTCATGAAGATTATTTTAACTAGATTCGAGCCGCCTTGTAACCCAAGAAAACGTTGCCAAAGAGACAGGGTTATCAAAGCTCCTTAGAGCTTATCCTGCTTCTATTCGACTTAATCTAATTCGGATCGTTCTAACAGCTTTGCTAAAACTGTAATGAGTTTTCTTTTGAAAGAATATAAGATGGTCTAAAAAAAATCTAAGTGGAGCCATCATGCTTTTTGTTTGCTAGATTCAATAGGTTTGATTTGGTTGAGTCAGCTTTGCTTGTGATTGTTTAGAAATCCCTTCCAATTTTTTTTTTTTTTTTAGTTTTTTTTGTAGTGTATGCCAAGACCGCTCGAAATCATCACTGAGCGAGCTTGGAAAATAGACACTCTGGGTCGTTTGATTAGTGACAAACCTAGTATTTTTATCCCTGGATACGAGGACCTTGAAGACTCTTCTTCTGAGGGCCCTGTTTTTGGAGATTTCAATTTTGAGAACTTGACACTATGTGATGAAGTTACTTCTAGTCCTTTGATAACGCCAGCAATGGAAACTTTAAAAGCCTTGTTGAACCCAATTAGGACTTCTCGTCTATCATGTATAAAGTTAGCTAAAACTGAAGCAAACTATGAGTTAAAACCTGGGACCATACAGATGCTCCCAATCTTCTTAGGAAAAGAAAATGAAAACCCCTATTTCCATGTTAGGGATTTTGAGGAAATATGTAGTACCATCAAGATTAAAGACCTAGATGATGAAGCATTGAAACTTAGATTGTTTCCTTTTTCACTAAGAGACTAAGCCAAATCTTATATATATAGTTTGACTTATGAGTCCATTGAAACCTATGAACAACTTACATATGCCTTTCTCCAAAAGTTTTTCCCTAGGCACAAAACATCATCTATTAGACAGCAGATTTGCACATTTGTTCAACAAGAGGGAGAATCTTTATATAGGTATTTGGAAAGGTTCAATAACTTATTATCACAATGCCCTCATCATGGTTTAGAAAAAGTACGACTAGTTCAGATCCTTTACGAGGGTTTATATTATTCGACAACAACCATGGTTGAATCTATATGCACAGGCGGGTTTGAAACTAAAACTGTCGATGGTGCGATGACAATTTTTGAATGAAATCGCCGAAAAAACCCAGCAATGGGAAAATAGTAGGGATCCCTAGAAAACAATTCTTCTAAGTAGTGGAAATGTCAATAGGGTAAAAGGATCTTTTGAATCAGATGCCAAAATAGCAGCTATATTAAAAAGGTTAGAAGCTTTATAACTGAGTCAATCTAGTTGTGGAATTGAACCCAAGAAATTTTGGGAAGGACAGACCGTTGAAGATCATGCCCATGCTCTTTATAATAACATTAGATTTGATAATCATCAGAAGTTTGACCCTTATTCAGAAACCTATAACCCTGGTTGGAGAAACCATCCTAACCTTTCTTGGTCTAAGGGCCAGAGTCAAGGTCAGTCTAGTAATTCTAAGGTTCCCCCAGGTTTGGGATATACTAAGAATCCTTCAGGACCGGCACAATTTCAGAATCCGATAGATAAGAGGATCATGAGTTTAGCAGAGTCTCTCTCCTTATTAACTCAGGACACTAAAGATTTTCGGCAGTCAGTCAACCAAAGTTTACAAAAAAATCAAAAGATTGTTCAGGCTAACAGTCAGGCTATTTCCATTTAGAAACCCAGGTTGGTCAAATCGTTGAGTTTTTGAGAGAAAGAGAAAAAGGTAAGTTTCCTAGTCAGATCCAACCCAATCCTAAAGGAGTTCATGAAGTATCTTCTGGTGGGAAATCATCAAATCATGTGAATGCAATTAGAACCCTTAGGAATGGTAAAGTGGTAGACAACAAGGTAACCATGCCTGATAGTGAACATACTGTAGTTCACTCTTCTAAGCCAGTAGCTGAAGAGACTGATGAAGTATTTAAAGAGCCCGATGCAGTTCCTTATAAGCCAGATTTTGTGCCCAGAGCCCCGTCCCCACAACTGTTAGCACCAACAAAGAAGGAATCCAACTTTAACGGCATATTGGAGGTTTTTAAGCAATTCACTATCAACCTTCCATTATTAGATGCAATTAGGCAGATTCCTACTTATGCCAAGTTCCTTATGGATATGTGTACACGAAAGAGAAAGCTTCGTGTACCAAAGAAAGCCTTTTTAGCTACTCATGTGAGTTCAATTATCCAGAACAATACAACTCCTAAGTACAAAGACCCAGGGTCCCTAACCATTTCTTGCACAATAGGTAATTGCCGTGTTGAGAAAGCATTACTTGACTTAGGAGCCAGTGTGAACTTACTTCCGTACCATGTGTACCTCCAGCTAGGACTTGGTGATTTGAAACCTACTCAGATAACACTGCAATTAGCTGATAGGTTTGTGAAAATTCCTCGTGGTGTCATAGAGGATGTTCTTATTGAAGCCGATAAGTTTATTTATCCAGTGGATTTTGGTGTCCTTGATATCCAACCTGTCCCTGACCCAGATAATCAGATACATGTGATATTCGGTCGCCCGTTTTTAGCTACATCTAATGCGATCATTAGTTGTCGAAATGGTATTATGAACTTATCTTTTGGTAATATGACTATTGAGTTGAATATTTTCAATGTTAGTAACCAACCACCTGAGCTAGATGACATGTGCATTGAAGAGGTGAATATTATAGGAACATTAGTTCAGGAGTCATTACCAAACACATTGTTAGAAGATCCATTAGAGAAATGCCTAGCTCATTTTGGGTTTAATTTTCATGATGATAGTGTTATTTTTGGTTCAAATCCAAATAACTTTAATGATTATTCGCTTATTAAAAAGGAAGTGGATTTGACTAAAGATGCCACTGTTTTAGACGATGTAGAATTTTCTTGTTTGAAGCCGATAATTGTTTAGAGGAATGGAGGATTATCCTGAGAATCCTGTTTTAGAGTCCAACGATTTAGAAACAATAGTCTTGGATAACAAAGATAAAATCGTAGAGATTTTAAATATGAGTGAAGATGCACCACCTGATTATAACCTGGAAGAAGCAATTGACCATTTTCGGGAATCTGACGATCTAGAAATTAGGGAAATTATGTCTAGTCCATCTAAAGACACTGAAAACTCTAAGTTTGGGGGTGACTATCATTCTCCCTATGCTTTACCTTTGACTCTTAGAAAGGTCCCTAATTTGGGACTTGACATATGCACCTCTACCATTTTACAAGATCTTCTTCAAACTAGATTCCCTAAGCCTGTTGATATCCAGAAAGAAGTTTAGTTGTTAGAAACCCATCCTCTGGTCGATGTGGTTTACCTAGGCGATAATAACAAGATTGACTTTGTTTTTCCACCAAAAAATTTTCTTCCATATGTAGGAACGTATGAATTTCAAATGTGTCAGTTATTACATTTTGAGACAAAGCCTAATTACTTTAGGAAATTAGAATCGACACATTTTTTTAAGAATGACCACCTTCATAGTAGTCAATTATGTGAGTCAAATCTGATTGACTTTGAGGATCCACAATTATTCAGGTTATTATTATGTGCTTCAAATTTATTAGTTGAGTTACTCCAGACTCTACAACCTGACCCTGTTGATCCCGCCTACGAGGAAATCCAGCCCATGAAAATATTTTATTTAGACCCTTTTATAGAGCCTGAACCTGAACCACAACTAGATGTAGTTTTCTTAAACAAGACACTAGATAAGGATAAGGTTGTACTTTGTTTGTTCACTTTTTGGGCCTGTTGCAGTTTCCTTTTATTTGTGATAGCGCTATTTGATTTAGATGACCTACAATTGTTCCGACTATTGCTATATGATTCTATGAGGTGACTAATTCTTTATTAGTCTGAATGAAGACTTTAAACTTAGCACTTCTTGGGAGGTAGCCCATCCTCTTGCGAAACGGTAATATCTTTCCTTAACTCCTTTTCTTGATTGGTAACAATTTTTCCTTGTTCATGATTTTAGTCATTCATCTTTAGAACATTGAGAACACTATTATATTTAAGTTTGGGGGTAAGGGAGAAACTTTTAGTGAAATATGAAACTCCAAAGTCTAGAAACTTATGAACAATTCAGGATGACACTAACCATTCTAGGTAGATGGAAACTTTGATCTTTTTCTATAGGAATTGGTGTGCCCAGTTAAATAGTCTATTCATAAAAGGAAATAGTTCAGGTGTTATAGATAACATGATAGTCGTCACCATATCTCGGAGTTTACTCAACCATATCACCTTTTGTTTTTATTTTTGCAATTTTGTGTTTCTCTAAGTGATTTGGTGGGGCACCAGTATCGAATTGTTATCGTCGCCAGGATAAAGTAGAGTGTTTGAGATTTTTTAGACTATGATTTTTCTTTAAAAAAAATTCGAATATTGACACTTTGATAGCAATATGTGTGTGTTCTCCCAGTCTCCGTTTCCTAAGCAAGCGCAGAATGCAGGATCCATGAGAACTATCATGTAAGATGCTGATAAGGAGCATGCGCTTGGATTCAATTTGAACCAATCATGTTGTCAGTATATTTAATAATATAAATAATTATTTTATTTTCAATAAATCGATCGTTGGGACCCTTGTATATACCAGTTGAGTCGATATTGATATTACTAGTAAGACTAGTGGGAGTGTATCTCAATCCATTAGGATTTATCCTGAAAATGACCTTCGGACAGATATGGGAAACACTGTTCACCTTAGTCAACATGCACAAACTTTATCATCTCCATCTCCATATCCATCTTCTAAATCTTTTCATGTGATTGAACTTTGATAGATACTGAGTATTGTGGTTGAATGACTATCTAAGTAGAGCTTTGTTTTCTTATATATGAATTTTAGTACGCTGAGTGCAAACTCGTGTACAACAATCGGACTCATATAGGGTAATGATTCCCATATCCGAAGAATTTAGTATGCCAACTAAATAGCTTGTTTAGTGTTTACCCTCAATCGTTCACAGGTAGCTAGGGTTTGGAGTAAAGGTTTTGTGGGTATACCTTTAGTAAACCCTCACGGGACTATAACTCGTCCAATAGGGACACATAGGGGTTTAAAGTCTTGTTACACATGCTAATTGTGACCATGTCCTCAACGAAAGAGAGTTGTTGTAGTTTAGGTTAGTTTAGATTTGTAGTTTGCTCGAGGACTAGCAAAAGTTAAGTGTGGGGGAATTTTTACAAGTGCATAATTTACATATTTTAAGTATCCTTTCCTTATAATTATTTGCTAGATTTTATATGGATTACTGTGTTTTTTTATTACTTTTGTAGTTATGTGTTTTATTAAGTTACATCTCTGAAAGAAGTGAAATTGAGCTCTACAAGGAAGAATTGTTAAAGACCCCGTGTATCTCATTCAAATCCAGGACTTCTACACTCCATCCTGTACATAATTGAAATACGAAGCCAACGGAAAAAAAATGAGGTCATTTCGAGTTCGTATGAAGAAGTTATGAGCAAAACCGTGAAACCAACTTGGATTTGGTATCTGTTGGGCCTTATTGGGCCTTCGCGGGAAGAGAAATAAGGAAGCGTTTTGGGCTCGCCTTTGATGTGTAAATTAGGGATTTTGTTGGTTTTTGAGGAGGTTAAGTTTCCTAATTGGATAAGGAATCAAAAGAAAGTGGAAAAGTTTAATGAGATTACATTTCCTAGTTGGATAAGGATCAAGAGGAGATTACCAAAGCCTATATAAAAGGGAGCCTTGATACAATTTTGAAGACAACTTCTCACAGATGGAAATTATTATTTTCTTAATCAATTTTTAATGGCTTTTAAGAAAGCCATGTCTAGCTAAATCCCACCACTGGGACAATGGAGGAATCCATATTTCATGAATGAATGATAACTATTTTTTATTCTTAATGACTTTTGCATTGATTTATGATTTTTCTTAATTAGTTGTGATTTCGTTTGATGGTGTATGCTGGGACTTAAGAGCTTTTGATACGCCATGCTTGTGATTTACATCTAATGTTTTAGAAATCTACTTTTGGCAAAGAAACATAGTCAATAAAAGAGCTATAATTGTTAAAGAATTATTGTAGAAATCATTCAGAAGTGATTTTGGTGGAGTCCTGAGTTCCAGTTCTTCCCAATATTGTTAAAATCTTTTACTTATTTTCTAGTTTAAATCAAATTTCGGCATGTGCTAGCACGAACGCTAGCGTTGCCAGAGGCGCTAAGTACTCGTCATGTGCTAGCACGGACGCTAGCATCACCAGAGGCGCTAAGTGCTCGGCCTGTGCTAGCACGGACGCTAGCGTCGCCAGAGGCGCTAAGTATTTTGTGCCTGTGCTAGCACGAATGCTAGTGCTCTTAGAAGCGCTAAGTACTTAGTCTATTCCCTTATGTCGCATATGTTGATTTTGTTGGCTTTTCTGGCCTCTTTGGCACATGTGTGTGCTACTTTATTTGTGTTAGGACTGTGGCTAAGGTTCGCCAAAGATAGTTTTCTAGTGCTATGATTATTACCTGTGCACCACAAGTTTTGACATTTATTAATATCGTGGCCATGTTTATGGCCTATTTTAAGTTTCTCGGTCGCATGTGATTTTAATGTTAGCATTGTGCTTAGCTTTTATGCAGTGCATACAGAACATATTCAAGAGATCTAGCCGTGGAAGTTTGCGATCTTGTGGTTATTCTTAATGCGACTCTGCAATTAGATGGTATGCATCTAAATTAGCATTTTTATCCAGATGTGGGTTAGCCTTTGTTCTGAATGTCCGCAATTTTGTATCATATGTGTTTGATTAATGGAAAGATTTTATATGAATGCACATGAAATAGAGAGGGTTTAGCTAGATAAAGCCCTGGAATTCTGGAAGTGCATATATATAAAGAGCTACAGAGCTAATTTATCCATGAGCAGAACATGCATTCTTAATTCTCTTGTGGAATATAAGATAGCAATATGTATTTATAATTATGATGTCGGGTCAAGAATTTGTAGATATTTATTTCATGCTTTTGCAGCTAGGCGAAAAGCAATATTATAATTTTCTCCTTTGTCTAAAATCCACCATCAACAAGGCCCAATCTCGATTACCGCAGGGGCCTTGCTCTAAATGTCATATCCCGCCACAACAATCAGAAATACTGATTATATACCAATGTCAAATCCACGACAACCTCATTCACACACCTTGCCTTCCTCTTTACTCAGTAAGCAGCCCTTGTCCATTCTATAGCTGGGGACTGGATCTGATAATCCATCCTCATCAAAGCAACATGAGTACATACTTACTTCCACGAGATACTTCACCAAGTAGGTCGAAGTTGTACCTCTCAAAAGCACGACCGGAACAATTATATCAGATTTCATCAAAGTACATATTATATGCAGATTCGGGATACCAAAACACACTGTGGTAGATAATAGTACTCCGTTTGCAAATAAACACGTCCAAGAGTTACTCGAAGGATATGGCGTCAACAATTTATTCTCAACACCATACTACCCCCAAGGAAATGGGCAAGATGAGAGCACCAACAAGACCCTTAACATGATTCTAAGTCGCACTGTTTACGATCATCCAAGAACATGGCACGAGGAATTTCCTATGTCCCTGTGGGCACATAGAACTTCTCCAAGGAGTTCTACAGGGACCTCGCCATATTCTCTCGTATATGGAGTCTATGCAATCCTACCTGCAGAGATTAAAGTCCCGTCAGCCAGGATCGCAGCAACTGAGGTCTATTGGGACGAGTCTGAAATACCCAACTCCCGAGTAACAGATTTAGATGTGCTTGAATCTAGACGAGCCAAAGCAAAAAAGTATACAGAGACTTATCGACGCAGAATCTCCGGAGCATACGACAAAGCAGTACAACCCCGGGTATTTCAGGTGGGAGATTTGGTACTTAAGAAATCTAAGCATATTCAACAAGATATGTCTGCTCCAAAGTTTTCTCCAAAATGGGAAGGGTCGTATGTAGTCTCCAAGGCTATGCCAAGCAGGTAATACAAGATCGTTAACATGACTGGAGGAGCTATAGGGACAGTCATAAACGGTAAATGTCTCAAGGCATATTATGCCTAAAACACCTTTACCTCTTCTTTTCACAAGTTCAATATAACTTAAAAATATATATGATCTTTCAAATTCGAAACCCACTATATTCCTCCAAATCATCTAAAATATTCTTTATTCAAACTACCAAAAAAAACAAAAACAAATAACATAAATGTTTGACTACTCATCCTATGGCCTAGAACAGATCTCTAAGTAGAGGAAAATTGTGGATGTATAATCTTCCCAATCTCTCCTTATATCTCTCCAAATGAGCCTGCATATTTCGGGCTATTTTCTGATTCTTCCTTTAAGGCTTCCTCCTCTGCGAAAGCTGCTACATGATCCGCTCTGACATTCTCCAAATACTGACGCAGCCAGTCTATGTTAAGATGAATACCCTCGCAAGTAGTAAACATCTCATCCAATTCTTATATTTTCGAGTCTGTAACATTGTACAAAGTTGCATTATCTATCTCGGCAATAACAAGTAAGAGTCCTGCCACAGCTGTTACGAGTATGTAAGAATAACTCTTCACCAGCTCTGTTGTAGCAATATGCCCGTATTTCCCCCATATCTTCGTGCAGAGATCTACATGGCACTTCAGAACGATAAATCCTTCCACTACTTCAAACTTTTGAGACAAGGATTCCATTTCCAACTCAAAGGGGAGCCCGCCGCTGGGATAATCATGAACAGGGAGACTCAAGTCGGCGTCTGCAAGAAAATCCATGGGATTAAGATGAATCTTAGAGTCAAGATCAACGTTTTCTCCATTATTCACTGGTATGAATTCCCTATTTTCCTTAATTCCAACATGTCCAACCTCTACCTCCTATTAAAATCAAACAAGCATACATATGTTTTCTTTTAAAAAGAAAGAGGGAGAGTACGGTTTCAGAGGGAAGAAAATTCTTCCTACCATAACACCGAGACTCCTAGTTTTCATACACCTTTGTGGTACCTTCTTGACCCGGGAAACCTAGGAGAAAACAACAATAATATTTTCTTCAAGATCTCATCGTACACATATAGGAAGCTTGGGAATAAAGAGAAACTCACCAGACTTGCGATCCAAGCGATACACTTGACACATGAGTTGTTCTGGTTTGAATCACTGTTGCTATCAGACATGTTGCAGTAACAAGGCGAAGTTATTATAAACTCTAAAGAAAGAAGAAAATGAAAATGTCTAGAAGTTATCCGCTTATTTAAATAGGCAACAAAGGGAAAACCCTAAGAATTCAAATACGCATAATTCTTTGTTTCATACTGAAGATTATTCCGAGGATGGTGGATCTGAGCATGACCACTGACTAAGATTCCAAAACCGACTTTTGTCAACAAGTTGGAGTAAGAAGGGATGGTGGACCCCCATCAGGTGACCGGATGAAGCTCACGCCTCCACGCCAAGACTAGTTGCCTTGAACCCCTTTGTGCTTGCACATACAAGCATGTATGCGCTAGCCAATCTTGCTTGTAGTTGTTACACAGAGCTTCCAGTATTGCCTATTGCATCACAAATTTTCTTCTAAATCTTACACTAGCAAAACAAGTCTACAACGACACCATGGAGGCAAGGCTAAATAATTATCTTATTGTTCTCTAAATTTGAATTTCTAAAGTTCTATAGTGTCACTGTCGCCATCTAGTGCTTACCATGAAACATTACTGTTCCACGCTAAGCAGTAGACTTAATGTTGATGGTGGATTTTTGACAAGGGAGAAAATTGTAATATTGCATTTGCTCAGCTGCAGAGACATAAAATAAATATATATGTACAAACGTTTTGTCCTGGAATCAGAATTATGAATATGTACTTTTGTCTTACATTCGCAAAAGAATTGAGAATGCGTATCCATATCATGGCTATATTAGACTTATAACTCTTTTATATATGTATGCACCTCAAAATTTCAGGGCTTTACCTTGTTAAACCCTCTTTATTACATGTGCGTCCATATAAACTATCTGCATTAATACTGATTATACATTTGGAATGGACTCTATGCCATTTCTAAATAGAAAACACTAATTCGATACGTACCATCTAAATTAAGAGTCGCATCGAACATCATCTCAAGTCGCAAACTTCCACGACTGAATTCCTTGAATATGTTATGTATGCACCACATAAAAGCTACGCATAATGCCAACATTAAATCTCATGCGACTGAGAAGCCCTAGAAAGCCATAGACATACTATCAGCATCAACACAACACAAGACCGCACATGCACCAACTAGCCCATAAGCTAACACGTTAGCGCTGCCCCTTACCTGCTGCAGGGAAATCCTCGCCTGCTACGCCAGCTTCATCCAGCTTGTGCCAGAGCCATCCTTTACCGATTGCATCCGCGCTGCTTGTGCCAGTGTCACCCTTCGTTGTTATTGCCATCACATAGGCCACATTCACGACTCTAGCATGTGCTAGCAACACCTCAATTAAGCCTACGGCACTCGTATACGCCATTATCGCTGAAAACATGCCACAAATATTCCACTGCCATGCTAAGTTGACGTGAAACTTATTGGAAGCATAATCTTACGACAAACTCTCACATTAATCATGTGCTTTGAGTCCATGACTCCACTAACTCCTACAAGAAATCAAATCATATTACATGGGGAAATTTCGCATAGGGTATTGGTTTGGTGGTTTATAGCATCATACGGTGTGGCAACACCCCATGATTGGAAAGTTACAAGTAATGGTGGCGGTTACGATAGTTGAAGAGATGGTGGAGTAATGGTTTCTAGAAACTTCTCAAATATAATGGACGGTTATGCCATTATCCCCACAATATCCATCTCTCCACTCCCTCACTACCTCAACTACTCACGAAGGAAAAGTGTGTATTCCCAATATCTATTAATAGGCTACTTAGCCTATTCAAAAAACAGAACAAGCTTATCAGTCTCACAAGGTCTGTTTTCTCTATAGTTCAACATATTTACACACAATTCATCATACTGATTCCTTCAACTTTCTCTGCTTCCTTCCCCTAAGATCAACCCATCTTCTCTCTTTGTAACCGA
The DNA here is from genome assembly GCA_023531435.1 of Papaver californicum. Classification (NCBI taxonomy): domain Eukaryota; kingdom Viridiplantae; phylum Streptophyta; class Magnoliopsida; order Ranunculales; family Papaveraceae; genus Papaver; species Papaver californicum. The sequence goes on along the minus strand of JAJJMC010012356.1, from coordinate 1,225,984 downwards.
AGCAAAACGTGAACAACCATCTTTCTGGTTTGGACTCGTTTTGTACGATTTTGTTCCTCGAACCTAAATAAAGTACTTCTACAATATATTTTTTTACCTATGATCAATTTTTAGGTACTAACAATATTGTTGTGGCTTATTTTTATTCTTTGGATTCGATTTTTTATATCTTGACGGGTACTTATTGAATATGGTAGTTCTACGACTAGGTGGTTGGGCATGTTTCTTTATGGATTTAAATGCTGATGGAATTGAATTATAACCAAATTGTTCACAGAAATCCCCTAATTTCCGTCTCTTAGTGATTTTATTTTTTCGTAAATGCCTATGGAGTTGTATATCTGAACATAAGGCAAAACAATTTGACATAAATTCATAAGATAAATGGCTAAAGGTATATTCATTATATCTTCCTAGTGTATTTTTATATTTAAGCATATTTCTAAACTTTTCAGCAAATAAAAGCGCCAATCTGAGATGAATGTTTCCTTCTAAAATTCATAATTAGAAGAACAATCTTCCCTAGTGAATAATTTAGAGAATAAGACATCTCTATACCATCTATAATGGGAGAGGGTATACTATTTTAGGTTAATAAGTAACTCTTTTGACCTTTCCATTTGTTGGGAGTTGGTCCTTACAAAATGGATACAGATTGTATAAAGTAATGTATTTACCTCATCTTGCTGGTTTTGTATAAAGCCATTTTCCAACTTGACCTTTTTAACCGCATGTTTAATACTCCATTTTGCATGGTCAGATAAATGGAAATCCCACCATCCTTTAAGTTAACAAGTAAACCCGGTAACAATGGATTCAAAGTTTGTTTATCCGGGTTCTGAAAATTACTCCTAAAAGCATAACTATACATTGTCATTTGTCTTATTGTATTTAGTATATGATACTCATTCGTATCATCTATGTTCGATCTAATTATGGATCTTCCACCGAAAAAAATTTGATTCTAGTTATAATCCTCTTCAATTTGTAAATCTACTGGTGTAGGTCTTGGGTAATAATTTCTTGTTAGAAATTTAGGTGTATGTTTTTGTTTATCAAAAGATATTTTATTAATTGTGTTTTGATCTGATGTTAGAATATTTCTTCCAATTTATAAACATCTATATTTATTTATTGTTCATGTTTAGATAAAAAATTTACAGTAGGAGATGGTTCCTTTGGATTTTTAGATACTTTGGATGTGGATGAGCTTGAAGAAGATATACTTAGTGATCCTGGTATTTCAACTAGGGCATCTACAAAATTATTATTTAGAATTATATAATTTAAAAACGTCTCGATTTATTATTGGGATGGCTTAAATAAAATCCCTTTTTGCGGTACCAAATTTAGTATAATCTCACCAAGTGTCGCACCACTAAGTGTCGCATCTTTAGTAGTAAACATAGTTTCAATTCTGGTTATTTGTTTACCTAATAGACGTAAATATAAATTTATGTAATTACTCAGCTTCATTAGTTGACCAATAGATTTTTGAATTGCCATTGAATTGTTCTCTTTTAATTCCATTTTAAACGGGATGTTATAGCACCTTTAATCATCATTTCCGGAGAATGTATTGAATGAATCGACTTTCCATCTTTTGTATCATATGTCTGGAATTGAGTTTCCAGCATGTTAAGTGATTATTTATAATCTTTCAAACCATGAATGTTAATGAAATCAATCAAACCAATCAAAAAATAGTTTCAATCCTGACTATAAACTAGGTACATAAGTTACATATGTTTTTGTCTTACGACAAACGAAGAGTTTTGAATCAAACCAATCCCTTTTAGCTATGTTGTATGAGTTATGATATTCTTTTCATAATTCTTCTAAATCATCTAAAGGTTATTGAATTATATTTATCTCAAAGTCTAGATCTGAGAATGTTGGCTCTAGTTGTTCAGGGATGTTTCTAACACCGGATTTCGGCGTATCAACCTTATACCCTATAATAAGGTTTATTAACTTGATGTGAAGTATGTTTTACACCTTTTATTGTAATATCATGTGGATCATTTATGAAGCCGTGAATAAGATCTGTACAAGAATACGATGATACATAAGGCTAGGTCTTTATACACTCCCTTCACTATCTGTCACTTTAAGCCTTATATTTTTAATAGTTGTAAACTGTATTTATACATCTTCATCTTCGTATTCAACAATTTGTCGATGATTTTGGTTTTGGCAAAGTTTCGCTAGAACCTCAACCTGTAAACTCCATTTTTCAGGAATGTTAACCTGATCCCACCTAGTTGTTATAAGAATAACAATACGGGATTTACCATCGTTCCTATGGAAAAAAGTAGTTTGACCCTTTGTATCATAAACTTGAGCATTAGGGGATAAGGTATTCATAAACTTATAGTATATTCTATACACAACTACTAAATTTTGTGATTCTGCGACCATATCAAACCCTTGAGAAACAATTAAAATATATTGGACCTTCACATAAAGTAAATTTAATAATTCCCAATAACAAATCAATAAACTTGTTGTGTCTGCAATCTCTGAAATATAAGAGTACAAAAATATTTAATCTTGTCATTGTTAGTGCTTTTACGGCTATTTGGATTAAGCCTATATGAAGATGATTAAATCGTTTTTGTTTATGGTCTTCTATCATTCTATGAGATACAAGTTCAAAATTATCATTTGAGTCAATTATGGATATGGTTTTTACCACTGTCTTAATTACATAATCACTTTTAAATTGAAAAGATCATTTTTGTATACCTCATTTTATGAGACTTAATTTAGGAACATTCCAGTTTTTCGATTGTTTTTAAATGTCATGCATTATAACTTCTTTTGAATTAAGAGTAATTTTATTTTTAAACTATTTTTATAGAAAAAGATCTGACAAAACTAGTCATGAAAGGGTTTATAAAGATTTAAACGGTCAATAGAAATAAGTGCTAAATTTATAAAAAGACTTATTCCAACTTATAGGTTTACGAGCTCACTGGACTAATATTTAACGATCTATCTTTCCTTTTAAATGGTTCTGATACCGTATATATATATATATATATGAATGATCGATCTGGTGTAAATGTGATTTAACGCACATCAATTTTGTTTTAAAGAACATGTATTTGATCCCTCGGAGGCTCTTGGTTATCCGCTAGAATTAATTGAATTTCTAAATACTATACAGTTTAGATTCTCATCCATATATATAAGGCAATTATTGTGCTGGCGTACTCGCAACATCGGGAGCTAACTTTAATGCTAATAAGTAATGGAATGTTTTGCCGATCCTCTTTGTAATTACCAAAAATCTAATCTTTGGGCCACAACCATAAGAGTCAGAAACATAGTCAGATCAAATATAATATAATGAAATCAAAATATTAAACAGAACATGAAATTAAAACATGAATCAACATGATTATTTAACGTGGTTCGACAATCAGATTATCAACATCCACGGGTTATAATGATTCAGATGATTTTTATTCATGATGGTGTGCCACAAAAGGATCAAATACAATTTGCATCAAGTAAAATTTTATCAAAGAATTATTGAACTAGGATTATAATTAACACAACATCCATACCTAAACCTTTTCCTTTGATCCTATTCCTTCTGCCAAATTTTCCAAAGTTTTTACAGTCCCTTCTTTCTGTTTTGGAGTTTGGTATTTATAGTAAATATCATGAGTCCCTCCAATCTAAACTTTCCACCTATTAGTTTTTATCCTGACTTTAGAATGCAGCTTATCCCGCACTCTTACTTGTATTTCCCGCAAGACTTGTCATGCGTACTTCTTATTTCCCTTAGCTTCCCGCTTGGTGTCCTTCTCCTCTTCTGTGGATTTGTATTTAAGTTATTATTTTTGGATTTGGATGAATTCTGTGGTCTTATTAAAATTATGGCATGTCTGACATGTGGCTATTGAAAGTGACTTGTCATGCTTTAGTTTCTTTTGTTTCGCAACCTGTACAACTGAGACGTGTCCATCATGCATCGATGTTTGTCAGTTCTCTTTATTGTGTCAGTTTTCCACAACTTGTGTGTCAGTCATGCAACGATGATGTCTGTTTTGTACAGTGTTCCATGCTTTCCCGCAACTTACGTGTCGATCATGCAACGAAGCTGTCTGTTTCAGATATCTTCTTCAGTATTTTATTTAAGTTTCAGATGTCTGTTTCAATACTTATCAAAGAATTTTGTTTCACTGTTTCTTGTTCGAGCATAATCTGATACTCCTTCCGTAGTATTTAAACACGTTTTGTTTGGGATTTAATACCCTCACAATTTCCCCTTTTTTCTTTTGAATTTTTACATATGTTAAAAATTTGAAAAAGGAAAAATAGTTATTACTTTTCCGATTTTCATGCCACTAATAAATTTACTTCCCACGTTTAGCTTTATTTTTCTGACGGTTTTGAGAAAATCACGTCTCTGATAAAGTTTTTCTCTCTCCCACTTTATTTTTCGACGGTTTCGTCAGTTTTATCTTCTTTGTCTTTATCTTCTTAATTTTTTTGTTCTTTTTCATTCTTCTGAAACTCAACTTTTCAGTGATTCTTCTGTTCCTTGTAATTTGGTTAATCCACTTTGTGCTGATTACATTATGATTAAGGATTTCTTGCATCGGGATCAGGTCTTCTTTTCATTCAGTTTATCTGATTTTATTTCTGTTCTTCACTCTAATCCAGGTAATATTCTTAACTGTAACATATATGTTTATTTAATGATTTTCTTAACTGAGTTTTTTTAGTGAATGGTGATGATGATGTTTTTTATTTTAGTTTCTGATTGTTTTATTCAATCCGTGAATCTTTTCTCTTCTTGACCACAAAGTTGTTTACATTTTGGTTCAATGATCAACTTGTTTTTCTTCTGTTCTGTAGAATTTCTGTTTTGTTCTTGCTTTTCATCATGGTGAATTTATCTCTTCTTATTTTCTCATATGTAGATAAAAATTCATGTATGGGAAAACTGATAGTCAAGCTGTTGGTGGTGCTTCTCATCACGATGATCATCCTTTAGAAAGGAAATCATCTCGTTATTTTGCGAAGATGAAGAAAGTGGTAGATGAATCTGGTACTTCAGAAGTTTAACCTTCTGGCTTAGTAAGGACCGATGAGGTATCTGTTGCAGCCCACAGACAGCTTCTAAAAATAAGCGTTTAAATGAAAACTTGGGCTTTAGGTCTATGAATATTGAAGAGTTTAAAGAGAAGCACCAACTTAAATAATTTAGAGTTTCCTTTTGCGATCCTGCTGAAGGAGATGAAATCACGCTTGATATGATAAGGAAATTTGAGTATAGCAACAACAAGATATTACTAACTGCGGGAGCATTGGATGCGGGCTTAAAGCTTCCTCTGTATAAGAGCGGGGATTCTTTCCAGTACGCAGTTCTTGCGAGCCGAAACAAGTCCAAGCACGGTTTGGTCCGTTCTGTTACCCAATACAACGGGAATTGATGGTGTGTGCTGGATGAATGTAGTAAGCGCAGCAGGGGAGAATCCAATTTCTCATGCTACGTTCCCAATCCTGTGAAACGTGAGCATTATATCATAGATAATTTCCATGCTATGTATGCTGAAAATATAACCGTGAAGAATTATAAGAATTGGAGCGTCGGTCCGGGGCGTAGAGGTGGCGAAGGATTTCTTCTGCTCTGGGAAATTGATAATTCTAGATTGAATGTCATTCTCGGGAAGAAGGATCCTTTACGGGTCAAGAAAGTGTACCGCACTCCCCTGATAATTGAAGGACCATGGGTTTACGGGTCGGTTCAAGAAAGTGTGGTCCGCAACCTTTCATCACGTCTACATCCTTACTGCCCTTGGCAGTTAAACTTCACAGGCTTTTCTTTCTCGCTTGACGATGTGGTATGTAAAATTCTCTCTATTCTTCTACATCGTGTTTTGAACATTATCTAATGGTTTACGTTGTTTTTTTTATATCCCCAAGATGAAGGGAGCTCGAAAGACAATTTGAGTGTTAAGCGCAAAGCCGCAACTCCAATAGAAAAAGTATTGTTTTATCCAAATGAATGTGCATGTTTCTTTTGAATCTTATTTAATGAGTTCCTGTGGTACATTGACAGGGTCGGAAAAAAGCTAAGGCTACACCCCGCGTTTCCACTGATAGGGAGGAAGGTGAAATCCGTGATTCTCCCCATTGTCAACCAGAGTTGAGAACTGAGGATAACTCTGTTGAACCTGAAGAAAATGTGGAAAAATATAATGTCCCGCACCAGCTGTCAAATTTTATGTCCACGAAGCTAGTTACTGCTGCGGTAGAATCTTCTGGTGTTGCGGAAAATTGTCCGAACCAGGATGCAGATCCTGAGTTCTTCTATCTGACTTCTCAGTTCTCTCCCTTGTTTGGAGATGATCTTCTCGTGCCTTCTTCGATTGAAGATAGTTTATCTGATAAGGAGGAGCCCACTGTTCAGGGTGAGCCGAGAAATGTTGCGGTACAAGAGGGTGAGCCGTCAAATACTTCGGTAGAAGAGGGTAGCTGGGAAATGCTACGGTAGAAGAGGATGAGCCGACAAATGCTGCGGTTGAAGATGTTTCTACCGAGGGTGATGTCGTAAGCACAGCTATTACTGATGCAGTTCATATGAGTGAAGAAATCCCGCACAGGGATAAAAGTAAAGGGATAGATGAAGATAAAAGTCTTATGGACAAGGAGGAGGAGGCCTTACGTTGTTTTATATCCAAAGAGCTGCTGTCTATTTCATGCGATTTTCAGCCGGTGGAGATAGATCGCCCAACGGTTGCTAATCTGCGGGAATACATGCGGTCTGCTCCATATGACGTAGTGAAAGAATCCTGGTTAAAATTCCAAGGCCATCCCATCAACCCCTCCTTTGACATAAACCTTCCTTCCTCTCTTGCGGAGACGATTACTCTTGCGGATGGTGAAGCGTACTCTTTCCCGCAACAAGCTTTCTTGTAGGTATTTTTATTATTGTAATGACCTTAAATTTCATTTTATTTTAATCTTCGCTCGGGGTCAGAACACCGCATAGGTGGCTTATAAATTTTATAAAGGACGATCCATGAATATTGAGACTCAGTTTAGGATTGTGGAGGAGAAATTAATCAGATCTGAAGAAGATGCTGCGGACTTGAAGCGGGAAAATGATACGCTTCGTCAGCAGTTACTAGATATCCAGAATCAAGGTTTTATACTTGTCCTCTTATGTCATTTTTCTTACTTTATATGCATGTTTCTGAATTGCTTTATGGTATCAGCGGGGGATTCAAACCTCGTGACTAGGCTGCAACATAGAGATACGCGTCTGACAGAACATGTATTAAAAGTCAATAATGAAAATGTGGAGATCAAGGAAAGATTCAATAACCTGGTTGATAGGATGAGTCAAGCCAAATCAAACTACGGTGAATTATAATCGAAGCACCGGCTTTTATATGGATATTGTATCCGCAAGAAGAAAGAATATGATGCTATTTTACTATGGACTAAGGATTGTATTCTTGAAGCACGAACACAATAAGAGAGGTTGGAAGAAGAAAATCGCAAGCTCTGTGTGGAATGCCAGAATATCCTTGCGGGATTTTCTTGTTCCGGGTCACACCGTAATTCACAACTTTCTTCTTATATAGGGAAACTCATTAAAGACAGAGATAATTAGCTCCAGATGCTCATGCTAAAGGGAATGCACTTGCAGAAGTTCAGGCTAAAATACGCAGCTTATTTGGTACTATTCTTCATCGTGAAAGCAATATTTTCCACTTACATAGAGAGATGGAAAGGTGTACAAACGAATCAAATCAGTTGCGGGACAATGATTCATTGAAACAAGCGGAGTTAGATCAATATCGTTTAGATCTTCAGCAACTTTCAGACAATTATCATAAGCTTTCAAAAGAATATGACTTCCTTGATGATTTTAAAGACGCAATGGTTCATGAATTAGAAAAGTTTGAATCCCTCACAAGAGGTATCCTATTGTATTGCTTATTTAAAGTTGAATATCATCTCCGTATTGATTAATCTGTTATTTATGTTGCAGGCTTTGAGGAAAAATTTAAAGATGCAGGCGCAAGAGCTGATAAAGCTGAAGAAGAACTTAATACTGTCAATGCTAAGTTGAAGGAAATCAACGGACAACTGAAGCTTGTTACTGTCAAAGCCACTGAGGCGCAATGTCAACTTGAGCTTCTATCAACTAAGACTAAAGTAGTAGAGGACAAATGGAAACTGGAAAACTTGAAAGTTGAGAGCCTGTCTCGTGACTTGGCTTCGGAGCACGGGAAAAGACTTTTTTGGGAGGGGAGTGTCCAAAAGTCTGCAGCCGAGATAGATAAGTGTAAGCAGGAGTTTGAAGCCGCAAGAGCTTATATTTTTTGGTTAGAAATCGAAGCTCGTGTTGGAGTTGTAAAATCGATCAACAACACTCTTGATAAAGTTAAAGCTGATGGATTCACCAAAGTCTATAGCCGCAAGGAAATCCCTCAACACCCTTCTCCTAGTGAAAAACCTCCCGCTCCTTAGTTTTTCCCGTTCCTTAGTTTTTTCTTCTTTTGAATTGTGTTGGCATGTTTCCTCTGTCTCGTATTATTGTTCCTGCAAAATAATTTATAAATATATATTCATTGTTAGTTTGTTGATTGAGTGTGTGATTGATTAACCGCAAGGTGTTTTTTGTACCTTGAGTTACTTTGAGGGTACAGTCACATGACTAACTTCTCTCTGGCCAGGAGGAAATTAATATGCGGACCCTAAGAGTACCTCCTGAGATGGAGAATACCTGATACAATAATTAATGTCATGTTAGGCATCCCTGTGGCGAAAGATCCAATAGTCATACAGTCATAGACATTTATATGGATTTTCTAGAGAGATTGTATTTGTTCTGCTTTACCTAGTATGAAGCCAAATTATTGTATGATTGCATTGTTGGTTATGGATAATACAGTTTGAGATATTGTGTGTTCCAAGGATGCCGTAAAACTTCTCCATTCATATTCCGTAAGTGGTATGAGCCATGTCCCGCAATATCTTGTATGATATATGGTCCTCCCCATGTGGGTGCAAATTTTGTTGCTTTTTTTATCTCTTTGGTACTCAGGGATTTGTCGCAAAACATACTTCCCTTCAACAAACTTTACTTTCTTATTATATTCTCTTGTCAGCCTTCTTTGATAATTTTCTATTTTTTGGAGCGTAACCTCTCTTCTTTCTTCTAGGTCATCCAACTTCTCAAGCATTAGATCTGTGTTTAAATTCTTTTCCATGCTTCTGCCCTTGTTGTAAGTAAAATAATTTCAGTTGGAATTGACTGCTTCCGCTCCATATGTGAGAAGAAATGGTGATTCTCCAGTGGTTTCTCTTCTCGTCGTGCGATATGCCCATGAAATTTTATGAAGTTGTTCGCACCATCGTTTATGATGTCCATCTAGAGTTTTTTTAGATTCATGGCAATGGTTTTATTTGTAGCTTCAGCTTGTCCGTTACTTTGGGGATAAAGTGGAGTGGACTTGTTTTTTTGGATATTAAATGCTTTGAAAAGTATATCAATATTTTGTCCTTGTAGTTGTTGTCCATTGTCCGAGACTATAGCTACCGGGATTCTGAATCTGCAAATTATATCTTTGAATAAAAACTTAAAAACAACTGTATCTCTAATACAAGCAAGAGCTGGCTTCAACCCATTTAGTGAAATAATCAGTTGCAACGATCAAGTATTTTCTTTTTTGTGTGCCTTCCACTAAGGGCCCAATGATATCTACTCCCCATTTTGCAAACGGCCATGGGATGAGTACAAAATTGAGTTCCGTTGCGGGAGCTTTAATTTTTTTTTGCAAAGCGTTGAAATTCTTCGCTCCTTCTTACCTGATTGTTCGCATCTTTGTGCATAAATGTCCAGTAATACCCTTGCGTCTTTGCTTTCAGTGCGAGTGATCATCTTTCGCTATGATTTCCCGCATCTCCATAATGAATATCTGTGAGAATATATTGTCCTTCTTTTTGCGACAAACACTGAAGTAACGGCCCCAAAAAAGACATGCGGTATAAAATTTTATCTCGCAGTTGATAATTTGCATAATTTGATTGAACTTTTCTTGCATCTTTAGTGTCCGCGGGCAATATCCCACTTTGTAAGTACTGATGTATCGGGAGCCTCCAATCTTCTTCAGATGATTCATTTTTTGGTTTCTGTGAAAAGTTTGCATCATCTTTAATGGATGCATCCTCAATATTTTCATCTACTTCCTCTTCTATGTTTTCGACTGCCCATATCTTAATTGATGGCTCATAGATGCGCCCAATTTTGACTACCGATATATTTTGATCTTTTATCATGGAAGAAATGAATGCTAATGCATCAGCATGGCGACATTTCTCTCTGGATAAATGTCGAAAGATTATATTTGGAATTTGAGATACCAATTTTTGAACAAGATTCTTGTATTCTATCAAGTCTTCATCAAACTCTTGATATTTCAACTCAACTTGTCGTATAATCAATTGTGAATCACTTGTAAGCCATACATCACTTATTCCCAACTCAATGATGAGCCGAAGGGCACGAACCACAACCTCATATTCCATTATATTATTTGCGTGTTCACCGAACTCAAGACGAAATGCATGCACCATTCGTTCTCCTATAGGAGTTGTAATCACAATTCTAATTCCCGCTCCTTCTTTATTTCGTGCCCCATCAACAAATACTTCCCATCTGCGAGAATTAACTGAACTCAGAATATCTGGGGAATCATCATCTTCTATTCCCGGTAAACCTTGGATTTCAAAGTCGTCATCCAGTGGTAAGTCCGCAAGGAAATCTTCCAAGACTTGTGATTTTTGAGCAGTTTGTATCTCAAATATGATATGGAAAATTTCCAATTGTGCATTCCATTTCGCTAGTATCCCTACTTTTCCCGTATTCTTTAGTACGGACTCTAATGGAGCTTTACTTGGTACCCGCACATAATGTGTTAGAAAATATGTGCGTAATTTCTGTGTGGCAAAAACCAGTGCTAATATCAATTGTTCAATTTTGGTGTAATTCCTTTCTGCAAGATTAAGAGTTTTACTAATGTAATACACTGGTTTCTCTACTTTTTCATTTGTTCGTACCAATACCGCACTTACAGGAACTTCTGTAGCAGCTATGTACAAGGCTAGTACCTCTTCAGGCTTCGGTTTTTGTAATGCAGGTAGTGTGGCGAGATAAGCTTTGATTTTTTGAAAGGCTTGCTCACAATTTTCATTCCATACAAATTTGCTTTTCTTCTTCAGTGTGTCAATAAATGGTTTACACTTGTCTGATGATCTGGCAATGAATCTGCTAAGTGCGGCTAAGAACTTTCCGGATGTAACTCCAAAAATGCATTTATCCAGATTAACTTTCATTTTATATTTGTATAGAGCTTCAAATATTTCTCTTAAATCTTTTAAATGATACTTTGAAAGTTTAATTTTTATTAGCATATCATCTACATAGACTTCCAAGGTGCGGCCTATCCATGGTTTAAAGATTGTATCTACCAGTCGCTGATAGGTTGCGCCTGCATTCCTTAGTCCAAACGACATTCGGGTATAGCAGTACAAACCATGCGGGGTAAAAAATGCAGTATGTTCTTGATCTTCTTTAGCTAAAACAATTTGATTATACCCTGAATGTCCATCCATGAAAGATAAAACCTCATGTCCTTCAACTGCATCCACTAATTGATCAATTCTAGGAAGCGGATAACTATCTTTAGGACATGCCATGTTCAAATTGGTGAAATCTATACAAATCCTTACTCCTCCATTCTTCTTTGGTACAATTACCATGTTGGATATCCAGGTTGGGTAGCGCATCTCTCGAATAAATCCTGCATCCATGAGATTCTTAGTTCTTTTTCAACTGATAAATGATACTCGGGTGCCACTTTGCGTATACGCTGCCGAAATGGTGTAGTACCTGGATGTATATGTAATTCATGACGAACGATACTTGGATCAATGCCTGGCATATCCTCCATTTTCCATGCAAAAATATACATATAATCTCTAAGTAGAGTAACCAAATCATGTTCCCTTTCTGTTTCCATTAGTGTTCCAATCTTAATTATTCTCGGGAATTCTTCTGATCCTATATTGATATTCTTGGTTTCTTCAACTGCTGAAAAAGTGGATTTGGGAACTCCTAAAAGTGTGGGAGATCCCTTTAATTGCTATTCTGGAAGACTGCCCCTTTCTTTACTTTTTGGTATGCTCCCTTCTGATAAAGTGTTTTCATTTTTTTTATTCACTGATCCTTTACCCGCAGTCTCAATCAAATATTGACTTATTGCTTCATCTTTTGCTTTGATTCTTCGTTCTTTCTTTCTCTCTTGTTGTTGTTGAATTCGTTCCTCATTCATGTGTGTCTCAATGGGGATGCAAGATCTTGCAACATTTTGATCCCCCTTTATTTCTATTTCTCCTTGTGGTGTTGGGAATCGTAAATATTGATGATAAGTTGCGGTCACTCCTTTCAATTGGTGAACCCAATGTCTTCCAATGATTGCATTATATGGGGACGGTGCCTCTACTACACTGAATTTGGTTAAAACACTTATTGGTCCCGCCATGACTTCAAGTAAAATTTCTCCTTTTGTCTTTGATGCTATCACATTAAATCCATAAATTGGCGTAACAAGAGGGAGTGAGTTGATCGTCCTTTAGCCCCATTTTTTAAAATGTGTCATAAAATAACACATTAAGTGAACTTCCCCCATCCATGAGGATCTTCTTCACATTCCATCCAGTCACTGGTAAAGTGACCAGTGGATCATTGTGTGTTTCAATTTCTTGATCAACTTCGTCCGCTGAAAAAGTTAATGGGGAAGCCATCCATTCCTCTCATGTTTCTGTGATTCTTCCCACAACTTTAAAAACTTCATGTCTGTCAACTCTTTTACGCATCTTTTTATCAATGGATGCGTTCATAGATGATTGACTTGACTCGGTATTGGAAATCATATTGATGATTTGGTTATTCTGTGGTATATTTACAGTTTTTCCAATGTTGAGCCTTGGTGGAGGATCGGGTAAATAAAGGAATTCTTTCAGGTCTCCCGCATCAATTAATTTTTGAACTTGCAATTTTAAATTTTTGTATCTGCTTGTGGGATGGCCATGAAAGCAATGATATTCACAATAATCCTTTGAATTATGTGTGTGTGGTGGTTGACTTCCTTTCGCCCATGGGCATTCAAAATCTTTCATGTTTTTAATTGCATTTAGAATTTGGGAATATAGGTTGTTGATTTTAGTAAAAACTCGATCCTCAAATTGGCGGTTGATCCTTCTTCCCTCATCCGCTCTGCCTCACTTGAATTCAATATAATGATTTTCACCCGCAACCAATTTAGTCAATATCGGATTTCGGTTTGTACCGGTCGAGAGCGATACACTGGTACACCTTTGTATCAGGGAAAATTTCGGTTCTAAATATCGACAAATATCGGTCCATATATTTTATGCATATAATTATTATATCAAACGTTTTTTTCCATATTGGACCTATTAAGATATAAAACTAGTACTCATTTTTCTAAAATACATAAAAACATGAGTAACAATTGAAAACCACAGAAGAAGGATAAGGAAATTCATTTATTTTTTTTGGATTTTTTTTATTGAAAACCCTAATTTCGGTCGTACCGGTCCATCTCGGCCATTTCGGTCAACCCATACCGGTCCATCTCGGTCGATATTTTTGGGCAAATACCATATCGACGGTATAGGCTATTTCGTATCGGGTAAGTCCCTATACCGGTAATACCGGTGAGATTTCGATCATATCGGTCGAAATTGACTACACTGCCCGCAACCCGCTTTCCAGAACTTGTTGCCGGTTCCATAAAATTTGTTCTGTTGGCAACTCTCTGATGTTGGGAAATTATTCTTGGATTCTGTTTTGAGTATATTGCAACCTTGCATATTTTTCAATAATTACCCTAGATCCCCTTCAGGTTTAGGATCCTCTCCATGAATATCTACAAAGAGCGGGCTCATGCGGTTTGTTATTCCCCATTTGTAACAATTAATAGAAATTTCTGGACTAATATTTCCTATTGCTTGACAAGTTTTCTGCCATCGATCTGTGTAGTCTCGGATAGTTTCATCTGTCCAAGACGCAAGGGAAAATAATTTGTCTATTTCAGCATTTGCTGGTTTATTGTACATGTACGTTTCCAAGAATTTTCGGGTCAATTGTGCATACGAGTGTATTGATCCTTTTGGTAGGTTATCGTACCATGTTAATGCTGATCCTTTTAAACTTGATGGAAAATATCGTCACATGATAATATCATTTTGCTCCCAACGGGTCATGTTACAGTTGTAGTATTTTAAGTGGGCCGCTGGATCCTTTGTCCCATCATAACATTCAAAGATGGCGAGATTGCATTTGTGCGGGATAGATGCATGCACAAGATGGGGTGCCAATGGTGTTCTACTGGCTTCTATCACTAGATCTCATCAAACACATGACTGATGGTACTTGTTTTTTCTTGTATTAGTTAGTGTCACAGTGATCTACTCATAACATTGGAATGAACTACATAAAAAGAGAAACCAAAATTGTATCTTCACTCAACGGATTAACACGGATGAGTACAATTACATACTGAATGCAAAGAATAACCTTAAGTTAATTAATTGTTTTGAACTTCATCGATCACTCTCATTGTCAATCTCAGCCGGATTCGCGATTTCATTGGTATCTTGTGATATGCCGTGCATTCTCGAGTTGATTAGACAAACTGGAACATCATCTTGTTGCTGTTGAAGAGCAGTCCTTAGGTCTCGAAGCTCTATTATTAGTTTTCCACCTCTACATCAAGAGATATCTTCAGCTCAGAAATCTCACCTCGATAAGCCTTTACTTGAATTTCTATCTTTTATCTCCAACTCTGCAAATCCTGTTTTAAATAATTAACTCTAGTTAAAAGCTCCGGTCTAGACTCGGTTAGTTCCACGATTTCACTACTAATTGCTCCAGTTTGCTCTTTCTTAAAAGAAACATGAGTTGGGGCGGAAGAATCTGAATTCGCCAATAGAGAAGAAGTTTAGTGAATCTACTAAGCTTGGTAAAGTGGGAACTATGAGTGTGCGTGGGAGGGAGAGTCCAAAATTTGAATTTCTTTTATTCAATCGAATAAAACGGGGAAGATCACTTCTTTGACCATATTTAAAACACAAGACCCGGTAAATTTTTTGAAACAATTTACTCGCTCAAATAAAAACTAACTACTTTCACATTAACCACAAACCGATTACCTCACAATAAGAGATGAACCAAATTGGTAGGCTTGATTTTCGTTTGACGAAGACGATACAGTTCCTTCCCTATAAATACAGTCTCATTACCTTTACTGCATTTCAGGCCAAAAACATAAAACAAATAAAGAATCAATTAATAATTCTGCATTCTTTATCTTCTTCAAGTCCGTAGTTCCTCAATAAAAATGGACATGAAGAAGATCTCTTGTGCCGTTTTGATCGCTGTTGCTGCTTCCATGAACGTAGCTTTGGCTGTGGAAGAGGTTAATGCACCCGCACCAGCACCTATTAATGCTGCAGCACTGAACGTGCCCTTTTTGGGTTCCCTTGTTGGCGCTTCACTTGTGTCAATTCTCGGGTTTTACTAGCAGTAGGCCTCTAACAAAAATCAGAAAAGAATGAGAGGATATATAGAAAAAGGAAGTTCAAGAGAAGGAAATGGATTTGTTGGATAATTATAATGATCTTTTTTAGTGATTCTGTTAAGTGCTTCTTATTTTGTTCTTCGTTTTCTGTATCACAGCTTTATGAGATTAATTAAGAAAGACATCTTCGATTATAAATTGGCGTTTTTCTTTTTTCTGATTGGATATAGGAAGGGGCATTCTGACTTTGCCCGAAAAAGACAGCCCCTGCTGACCCTACCTTTACTAATTCATCTTTTCAGTAACATCAACGTAAGTATTACATTAATATTTAAAGTCAATCTGTTAAAAAATAAAATGCAAAAACACAATAATTTGTTTTTGATTGTTCCTCCGATAGTAAAATTGGATTAGTCAGGGACGGGCCTATAGTCCGTTCTAATTTTGGTCCAATAAAATTTTGATATTGGATATTTTAAAAATATTTATATTTAGCCCACCCTTTAATTTATCTAATTTTAGTACATATAATTTTTAGCCCATAATAAGAGAATTAAAACTAAAATATTTTATTTATAAATAAAAATTCATTTTTTCTGAACATATTTATCTATCATTTTTCTTTAATAATCTATAGATACCTTTCTATCAACATTTTTAGTAATAGATATTATTAGTTTTAATCTTTATTTATCTATCTATCTATCTAGTATTTTATAAACGAATCAGAGTTGCCACTAATGTTACGATTTGTTCTAAAAAATTTGTAGTGGTCTTCGACCGCTTGGTCAATCATAAACATTTCAACCCTACCCAAACAAAATCCTGAGTCCGTCCTGGGATTATTATTCCAATCCTTCGTAATCCTAGACTTTTTACTAAATTTAAGAAATTTATAAACTACTACTTTCGTCCAAGTTATATAGGCGGAGAACATATTTTTATTTGTCCAACTAGATAGGCAGAGTTCATATTTTAAGACTATTTTTGTCATATACACCTTTATTAATGTTGTATGAATATCACCACAATTAACTTGATGTTTAAGAATATAACAAGGAGTAAAATAAAAATCGAGATAAATCTTTATGACCAGCCCAAAATTACTCCATTCAGCCTCCACACAATAAAAGTAGGTCGATCAATTACCCCCTAATCCATTTATCTTCTCATTTTCTTCTTGTAGATCATTTTCTAATCTCCATAACTATAAATATATCTAAAAAGTTTTAGTCCTTACCTTATCTTATCTTAAACCATATTATATGACTTAAAGTATTTAGATTGCTGATCAGCTTTGCTCCGTAATTTGTCATTTGTGGAAACTGCAGGAGCCAGAGCGGGATGGTTTAAAAAGAGGGTAGAGTGTGTGTAATAGTTCCCATTCGTCCGTGAATGGCTAATTTACGAGTAGTTCAAATTTAACTTCTTAATGGTTCGTATTAAAGAGTTATACTTTGCAAAGGTCCTTTAAAGTCGCCACCTGATTTAAGAGGAGTTGGTATTTTTTTTTAACTACTTTAAATTATTTTAGGAAAACAAGATCTAGTTATGAATTATATATTTGTTGTCTTCTATCAGAAAGACTGGATAAGGGGATTTTAATATAGGATGAGAAGGTGTTAGGCACCCATCAACCTCCCAATCGTATGAATGACCTCTACTTCACGATGGAAGGGAAAAATAGTTATAAATGATCTTATCAAAGTGTACATATGCATGTTTATGGTTATTTACCCACACTATAGAATTCACATAAGAATATAAGAGATTTGCATGTTTTAGATACACAAGCCAGGCATAATTGAAAATTTAATGAAACTTTGACTATGATCTAAACGTTAAGAGTTTGGGTTTATTTGATTTTGGTACCTGGGTTTTATCCAAATTTAGTGTTCTTACTTACATTTGTTCAACGTTAGACTTTAGTACCTGGAATCACTGTTCACCCTGGATGGCAAAGTTAAAGTACTGACTTCCGTTTAGATTTTTTTTTAAAATAAAATAAAAAATAATACTTAACGCCGTTAACGGCGCCGTTGACACGTGAGTTTTTTAAAACTCACATGCCTTCAACATTATCCTACGGCTACCTTTATTCAGATCCAACGGTCAGATTTTTAGATTTTTCAAAATCTAAAGAATAGGAAGGAATGTGGGCGTTGTTTAACATTACAAACTTTCAGCAAAAAGAAGAATATGTGCCTTGGCTATTGATTCGTAGCAGGTCCGTCTAAGATGGATTTCTCTAGTTCCAGTTTCTTCTCTACGGCCATCTTCTCATTCCGTTTTTTCTCTGACTCAGCACGGACCTTCTTCATTACTTCACTAAATCCAGGAAATGTTCGCTCTAATTTGTTACAAACTCTGTAGCTGAGGGTGTAGAATATTCTAAAGATTCTATGGAACAAGTAAGATAAGATGTGTCAGGTGGCTTATACCAATCAAAAATAAATTACAGAACAAAGACAAGAAGAGAGCATTATGTCTGATAATGTTGAAAATGAATGATGATAGAATGGAAGTAAACATGCCTTGACATCCTTATTCCAATTCCTTAGGTATGGATATCTTGTTGTGTAGGAGCCAAGACGTTCACGTTACCATTTTCCACCGTATGTAATCTGATCCATAGCTTGTTCAATGCTTAGAACTTCCCATGGCCTCAAACCAGGAATTTCTTTTTGCAATTGTTTCCTGCCAAACACATAAAAATCATTAAACCTTTCATAAGTAATTTGGAGGGAGATCATGTAACAGGTGCGAGGAGCAAGATACAATATAAGCTATGGAACTCTAAGAATCTTTTAGGTTAACTGTATATGGTGATAGATCTGAGAAAGAAAAAGATGTAAGATAAGCTCATACATACCTAAGATCTTTGGAGATATACTTATTGGGCATGTGGTCTTCACCTCTTGATAGGCACTTAATTTGTACATATTTACTTTCTAATTTATATTTTCTAATACTCACAATTATATTAATTTTACCATTTTATTATTTTATAGGTGGTTTGCATAAATTCCAAGATCATAAATTGAAAATGGCTAAATTTAGGTGTTGGCTAAAGCTAAGTAGGTTGTTGGGATTTTTGCTTTTCCTACGAGGTGGTTTCAAGAGAGTATAAAAAAGAGAGGACGTGTCAGGTAAATGAGCGGAAGAGTGATGGATTGGCTAACAGGAAGTAAAGTGGAAAGAGATAGGCTAAGGGAAGTGATGCACGTGAATGATAAAAGCTAGTAGAAAAGAAGAGATAGAACTAGGGACCAAGTGATTGAACAAGTACGGTCAAGGTTAGGAAAAAGATAGGGAGTAGGCCCCATCACGTGAAGAGAAGGTGATTTGAAAGTATAAAAGAAACACAATAGTACAAAGAAGAAAATTCTTTTCCCTAGGTTTTCTTCTTGGGTTCGACGGAGAGTGGATAGTGACGGCGGAGGGAGTCGCTTTCTGTACGGCACAGGAGTCGCTTTCTGTACGGCACAAGAGTCGCTTTCATTTCTCTGAAGCGAATGAGGAGGTACGCAGGGGGTGTTTTTTTTAGTTTGTACAGGAGTTTTTCTTGACACATAGGAGGTATTCTGTGGAGGAAGGGTTTTTGGACGCGGAGAAGAAGAGTACTGTGTGTCTGTATAGAGAATAAAGAGACGACATTTTTACGGAACCTGGTTTAATCCTCTCCTCTACCTTTCTTAATTATTTATATGGGTTTTAAGAAACCCGTCTCCATGTTTGGATGATTAATTTGTAACTAGAGTTTAATGTTGAAACCACTTACAGTTTTAGATCAATTAAATAAAATATTTGATACAGACCATTATGATTTGAATAGAGTAGTTCCATGATTTTGAT
Source organism: Papaver californicum (assembly GCA_023531435.1). Lineage (NCBI taxonomy): Eukaryota > Viridiplantae > Streptophyta > Magnoliopsida > Ranunculales > Papaveraceae > Papaver > Papaver californicum. The sequence continues at coordinate 1,206,485 of JAJJMC010012356.1, read as the reverse complement.
TTATTGAATTTCATTAAACAATTTTGACGTCTTTTGATGGTACATGCTTGGCCTAGGTTTTTGATGTTCCATGCTTTTGGTATACAGTTGTTATTTTGAAAATCTACTTGTTGCAAATATATTTGTCTACTTATTTGATATTTCATGCTTGGGTTAAATCCTTTGATGGGGTATGCTTAGAATAACCAGGTATTATTTGTGGACCTATAATTAGTTTCGTACAATTTTCTCGCTAACGCAATTTTATGGTGTATGCTTGAGACTAGGGCTTTTTGATGCATCATGTTTAGGGCGTCCCAGTGATATTTGCGACTCTAAATATTCATGAGTTATGTTTCACTTCAGTAATTAAATAGAAATAGTGGTGGATACTGATTAGTTTGCTTTATTATTTTATTCATAATTTTAAAATCCTAAAAATATTATTCTTGATTAGTTATTTGAGATATTGATTGCAGTATTTTCCCGCTCCATGTGGGTTCGACCCGTACTTGTCGTTGTCTACTAGTTAGACGCCGTGCGATTGCGGTTATTTATATAGGGTAATCTAAAATCCCATCAATTTTTGGCGCCGCTGCCGGGGAGCGGTTCTGGAATATTGTAATTAGTATTTTTGATTTTCTAATCGTAGTTTAGGTTTTTATTTTGTACAATATTTTTATTTTATTATAGGATTTTTTTTTTCTTTTTACTTGTTTTTTTTTTAGAATTTTATTTCAGTTACTCTTTCAAGGATGATGAATTCTTCTCAGAAGACGTCATCTGGGATGACGATGGGGGAATTAATGTATGGGCCATAATATAAGGAAATTTGTGCTTATAATCGTCTCATGTATGGAACTTGGCATCCACATCGTTCAGTCACAGGTGTTAAGTATCGACCCCAGTACCATGAGGTTGATTTTTCGAATGAGGTAAGTGACGATGATCCACTAATGATACATGAGAAGTATTATAAACACACACCGCCTAGTTTGGAACAAAGATTGAGAGTCTTGGCAATCCAGAGATTATATGCTGATGATGATGATCAATCTTGTAGTGACTCTCAGTTCCAATCAGAACTTATAGATGACCCTGTGGATGATTGTGTAGATGATTTCCTAATTCTATAGATGAATCTATCTCACAAGATCATTCACCCGACTTAGAGGTTGTTTCTAGACCCCTAGACTTCCTAAAGTTGCCTAATTTAGGGTTAGAATTGTGTGCTTCTCAAGTTTTGTTGGATCACTTTGCATCCAAATATCCAGAGGACTTGCCTGTTCCTGACACCATGCACAAACCGATTGATATTTCCCCAATCCCTATTTTATCCCCATATTATGTTCTTTATGAACTTCCGAGTGTCGTGAAAACTAGGTTTGGGGGTAATCACTTCTTTTTGATAGTTTCAGTGTCATCGTGTCACACTAATATAATTGTGAAACTGTCATTTGCATATATTGTATTTTGGGTTGATCCCCAAATTTTCAGGTTATTAGTGTACGAGTATTTTATCTGTATATATCCAGTAGGTAGATTTTTATTTTATTTTTTTTATTTTTTAGGATTTTTGTTTATTTTTATTTTTGGTGTTCTTTGTTATTAATATCGTTTGATGTGTATTACTGAGAATACTGCTTTTCTTGCGTCAATCAGGTGAGACGATCCAATCCCTTCTCTTTAATTTACATTTGTTTCTCTTATTTATATTTATTGCATACCATTCAGGGTTGCATGGTTTGAAACATTGAGGACAATGTCAAATTTAGGTTCGGGGGTAGAGTTTCCGAAAATTGATGCCAATAAAGAAACTTCGAAATTTAGAAACATGTGAATTATTCAGGATGACACTAACCATTCTAGGTAGATGGAAACATAGCTCTTATCTATAGGAATTGGTGTACCCAGCTAAATGGTCTATTCATATCTGAATGCACTCAGGTGTTAGAAATAACATGATAATCATTGAACAAGCATATCTAGGAATTCATCATAATCATCACCTTCTGTTTTTATTTTGCAATTTTATGTTTCTCTAAGTGATTTGGTGGGGCCCAGTACCAAATTAATTGTATCGTCGTCAGGATGAAATAGATTGTTGAATTCAAGCTCATTTTTAATTCTTATTCAAAAAAAAAAATGATACTGTGATAGTAATATGTGTGTGTTTCCCCTATCTCCGTCGCCTAAGCAAGTGTAGAATGCAGGATCCATGGGAACTATCATGTAATCTGCTGAAAAGGAGCATGCGCTTAGATTCAAAAGATCTAATCATGCAGTCATAAAAAAATGAAAAAAAAATGAAAATAAAATAATTTATGTATATAAATAATAATAATAAAAATAGGATTCATCTTGGCACTGACCTTCAGACAGATATGGGAAACACCGTTCACCTTAGTCAACATATGCACCATTCATCATTTCTATATTCATCTTCTAATCTATCCCTGTGTTTGAATTTGATGATTTCGATCAACATGAATGTTCAATGATTATTTGAGTAGAGTTACATTTTTATATGAATTTTAGTACGCTGAGTACAAACTCGTGTACAGTAATTGGATTCATACAGGGTAATGATTCTTATAGTCGTAGAATTTAGTATGCCAACTAAATAGTTTGTTTAGTGTCTATCCTCAATCGTTCACAGGTAGCTAGAATTTGGAGTACAGGTTTTGTGGGTATACCTCTTGTAAACCCTCACGAGAAAAAACTCGTCCACTAAGGCCACTTAGGGGTTTAAAGGCTTATTACATATGCTAAATGTAGTCGCGATTCCTGCGAAAGTGAGTTAGGATTTTTATTTTATTTTTAGATTAGTTTTGCTCGAGGACTAGCAAAATATAAGTTTGGGGTATTTGATAGGCACTTAATTTATACATATTTACTTTCTAATTTATATTTGTTAATACTCACAATTATATTAATTTTACCATTTTATTATTTTATAGGTGGTTCGCATAAATTCCAAGATTATAAATTGAAAATGGCCAAATTTAGGTGTTGGCTAAAGATAAGTAGGTTGTTGGGAGTTTTTCTTTTCATACGAGGTGGTTTCAAGAGAGTATAAAAGATAGAGGACGTGTCAGGTGAATGAGCGGAAGAGTGATGGATTGGCTAACATGAAGTAAAGTGGAAAGAGATAGGTTAAGGGACGTGATGCACGTGAATGATAAAAGCTAGTAGAAAAGAAGAGATAGAACTAGGGACCAAGTGGTTGAACAAGTACGGTGAAGGTTAGGAAAAAGATAGGGAGTAGGCCCCATCACGTAAAGAGAAGGTGATTTGAAAGTATAAAAGAAAGACAATAGTATAGAGAAGCGGATTCTTTTCCCTAGGTTTTCTTCTTGGATTCGACGGAGAGTGGATAGTGACGGCGGAGGGAGTCGTTTTCTGTATGGCACATGAGTCGCTTTCAATTCTCTGAAGCGAAGGAGGAGGTACGCAGGGGGTGTTTTTTTTAGTATGTACAAGAGTTTTTCTTGACGCAACGGAGGCATTCTGTGGAGGAAGGGTTTTTGGACGCGGAGAAGAAGAGTACTGTGTGTATGTATAGAGAATAAAGAGACGACATTTTTACGGAACCTGGTTTAATCCTCTCATCTACCTTTCTTAATTATTTTTATGGGTTTTAAGAAACCCATCTCCATGTTCGGATGATTAATTTGTAACTAGGGTTTAATGTTGAAACCACTTACAGTTTTAGATCAATTAAATAAAATCTTTGATACAAACCATTATGATTTGAATAGATTAATTCCATGATTTTGATTTATTGAATTTTATTAAACAATTGTGACGTATTTTGATGGTACATGCTTGGCCTAGGTTTTTGATGTTCCATGCTTTTGGTATACAGTTGTTATTTTGAAAATCTACTTGTTTCAAATATATTTGTCTACTTATTTGATATTTCATGCTTGGGTTAAATC
>JAJJMC010012356.1:1156229-1202555 GCA_023531435.1 Papaver californicum | reverse complement strand
ATTATTTGTGGACCTATAATTAGTTTCGTACAATTTTCTCGCTAACGGAATTTTATGGTGTATGCTTGAGACTAGGGCTTTTTGATGCATCATGTTTAGGGCGTCCCAGTGATATTTACGACTCTAAATATTCATGAGTTATGTTTCACTTCATTAATTAAATAGAAATAGTGGTGGATACTGAAAACCCTGGTTACCGACTCTCTCTGCTTAATTATTAGATTAGTTTAGTTTGCTTTATTATTTTATTCATAATTCTAAAATCCCAAAAATATTATTCTTGATTAGTTATTTGAGATATTGATTGCAGTATTTTCCCGCTCCCTGTGGGTTCGACCAGTACTTGCCGTTGTCTACTAGTTAGACTCCGTGCGATTGCGGTTATTTATATAGGGTAATCTAAAATCCCATCACCTCTCACTTCTCCAGGGATTAAACTAAATGATTTCTCCAGGGATGAACGTGTGACTTCTTCAGGGACTTCTAATCGCAACTGTTGTTGATTTGAACTAATGCTGAAGTGCTAAGCAAACTGATGGTGGTTGTATGCAGTGAATGGAGATTTGAATGCAAGGTTAAGGTGTTGTGATATTGTGTATGATTAATTCTCGTCTAAACCTTTCTGTTGAATCCCAATCTAGCTCAAAATTCCTTTCAAAACCCCACACAAATTCACTTATACTTCGTGAGTTTCTTGGCTTCAACTAGTTCAGGTATTTTGTCAAGCATCTTGTGTGCCTGTTGTTGGTATTGATGGAATTGGATTTTAACCCCGAACACAACTCCTTCCCTGCATAACATTCAATCATTCCATACACATAACCATTTAATTCTTAGTAATCAACAGTAACAATTCAATTTTGTGTCCCTAACTCAACCAGACTGATATTGTTTTCACATTCATGGCAGCAACCACAACCACAACCGATTCTTCTTCATGCTTAATATTTCAGAAAAAACCATCACAAATCGATATATCATAAACACTAACAGCAGCAACACTTCTTTCTATGGCAGTCATCTTTTATTTCCATCTCAAATACAATTTCGAGTCCATCTTGTAATCCAGGTATTTAGGTTTCAGATACTTTACCCATCGCGAAGATATGGTGCAGTTGATTTAAGTGTTAAAACGAACAAGCTATGTATGTTGAATGCACAAACGAACAAGCTATGTATGTTCAATTTCTAAATTCAAAACTTCAAAACCCTAATCATCGATTTGAACAATTCTTCAACTTTATATTCTAATTCTTCAACTTTATATTCATCATTAGAATCTTCTCTGAAAATCTCACGAAAACCCTAATTCTATGATTCACCTCAAATCATGTTCTTCTTTGTAATTGATTCTTCTGATTAGCATAATAATCTTCTTCTTCATCTCATAATCTTAAAATTCCATTTTTAATCATTCAATTTCATCAGCAACATCAACTCACAGAAAAACCTAACTTATTTTCTTCTTAATTTAACATTTCTTCACCTTCTTTTGTTTAATCAACATGAACACCACCACTAGCAACACTAACTTATTCATTCCCTTCATCTCTCAATCTCAAATCCCCCATTTCTTTCTCTCAATTTTGTCGACAGATGAAGAGCAGGAGAAGAAGGAGGAGAAGAAGAAAAAATCGGCTGTAAAGAAGAAAGAGAGGAACTTAGTTTTGGGAGGGTTATATTAGCTAGTTAGATCTTAACCGTTCATCTTTGAGATGGAACAAGATCTAATATAAACCATAGATCTTAACCGTTAGGGACTTGGTTTGTCATTGTTAGCAAAGTTTATTTTTTTTAGTAATTCAAATTTAATTGACGAAAAAAATGACACATCATCATTTCACGGGTCTTAACTGGTGAACAGAGATTCCAGGTTCTAAAGTCTAACGTTGGACAAATGTAAGTAAGAACAAAAAATCTGGACAAAACCCAGGTACCAAAGTAAAAATAACCCTAAGAGTTTAGGTCAACTCTCATTAATTTAGATTTTTAGGGAACTTAGGTCAATTCCTAGTATACTGAAAGATGAATGGAAATCCTAAATATGATAGAGACTATCTAAAGTCAAGTTCGACAATATGATCAATAATCAGAGTTTGGTAAACTCTACATGTGATGGAGAAAAAGTAAGGATAACTCTAAGCATTAGAGAGGGTATCACTAAATAGCCTCGTGTGACAGTAGGTTCAATGTTAGAGTTTAGGGAAACTCTAGATGTAATACCAAAGAATTAAGGGTAATTCCAAGCATAAAAATGTATGACCAAATAGTATTCTGTGACTATGAGTCCAACATTGAGTTCGGGGCAACTCTTGATGTAGTAGTGTTATAGAGAAAGCTCGGTTCAACCTACAAGTGTTGGTATATCAAGTCTATTGTTATATTTTAGTTGCCAAAACTATTTCTTAATGTGTAGTCTACTAAAGTCAGCTTCAGACTAGATTAGATTAGGTAGTAGAGTTTTAGGAATCACCCATGTTACACTTGAAGACTGAAGATTGAAGATCACATAAAGATATCATTTGAAGTACTTCATTAAAGGTTAGTAACCAAGACTGATTTTCCTTTCAGACTATTTTCCATTTTATCTATCTTTCTATCGTAGCAATGTCAGAGACTTTATTATTGCATGACATTCCAAGGGGAATCTTGTTTTGGACTAGAATTTAGCTAAGTTTAGTGGTATTTCGTAATTCAAGGTCTCGCTTGATTAGATTCAAACTCGAGATTCAAGAAAAAAAATCCAGTAAGATACGAAAATTTGAGTTCGCAAACCCAACTTGTGTAGTTTTCTACTGACATCCTTTTTGCTCACTAGGTTCACAAACTTAAATGATGAGTTCCAAAACCCAAACTCCATACTTAATTATGATTATTTTTTTCTATGGTGAGTGTGCGAACCTACGCTAGTGAAATTTCTATTGCGACTTTTTTGTAACTTGAGTTTGCGAACCCAAGTTAACAGGAAATCTCTTGATGACTTTTTATAGATTGAGTTTGTGAACCTAATATAGTGAGTTTACGAACCCAATTTAACAAGAACTTTTTTGATGTTCTTTTCTCGCTTGAGTTAGCAAACCTAGCTTGTAAGTTCGTGAACCTAAATGGAAAATCGACCAAACTTTTTTTTGGAAACTTTTGGACTTTCGTTCTTTGTTTTCAAGGAAAATTTTTCACACGCTTACGAATTACAGTTCTTAGCATAATTTTTAGTGGTATAAGTTATTTGTTATTTTCAAGAATCGATCGAACTTGAGATGCAAGTTTGGATCTTGATTCAGGCATTTGCAACATCGTAAACACATGCCTAATTATAACAATTTGAAATAATCTTTGGAAGTAACTTACTTATGGTGATTAGTAATTTCTAGTGCTCAATTGTTTCAATACTTCAAACTAAGGAAATAACCTCAATGTTAGTTAAGTTCTAACTAAATAAACATGATTTTTCTATATCCAAGGAAAGAACTTAAGCTTAACAACATTAAAAATTACGTAGGTTATAAGAAATTCATTGCTTACATCTAAAGCAACTTAGCCTTGATCATTCATGTAAGTTGGAGACATCCTGCAACACATAAACTTGATCCCTTAAACGTTGTGTATTTTTCGTACAACATATTACCTCCATCACCAAAGGTTTTTCAAGAACAAATGGTGAGACTTTGAAGACTTCACTTGGGGATCGTGAAGCACCGGTAGAACTATCTTCTTGATAGTTTTGTAACCTGTATCTTGATTTGATCAGTTCTATAATTCTTTTTTATGCTAAGGTACTTCTCTTCTGCTATAAGACCATATACAAGATTTTATAAAAAATTTCAATCTTGATTGTATAACAATGCTTATTTTTTGAAATCTAGATTTGAAGATTCCACAAAATTCAGTTAAAACTTTTTGTAAGATTGATATTCTTGTGAGATAAATTTGATTAGGTATATCTGTAAGTTTTGACGAGTAAAAAATCTAATCTTTGAAGTAGATCATTTTAAGTACGTGGAAGATTTATGTCACCTTGATTTAACATCTAAAATGAAATCAAATAGGTGCCATGTTTGAGGTACGGTACCACTAGGATTCACAAAGGAATGTGGAGAAACTCCTGGACCCGTAAAGGATATCTACTAAAGGAATCAAGTTTGTAAGTTCTTACGAGAGCTAAGAGACGTATGGGCACAACTGAAGCAAGGTAGCTTGGGGTTTCTTCTGTTTCAACTATATCCCATTCCGAAGTCTGATAGTAGTCTAGTGTTTGTAGCGTATTAATTTGGTGTCTGTTCAAACTGGACCAGGTCCCGGGGTTTTCCAACAATTATGTTTTTCTTTGTTAACAAAATTTATTGTGCCTTACTTTATTTTATTTCCATATCATATTGATTGTTTCATTATAATTGTAGTACAAGCAAGTTCTATGTTAGACATCCTCGTGATTAAAGAATCTTGAATGAAGATTATCCAAGGATCTTTTTTGTAAATTTATATCTTGAATACAAATCATACAAGGAATTGTATTTTAAGTTAAAACAAAAAAGTTTGTGGTGTACTTGGGACTTTCCATTTTTCAAGAGCAAAAAATTAAGGGTAAATCTAAGCATGAAGGGGTATCACCTAAAGGTCTCGCGAAACCATGGATTCAATACTAAAGTTTAGGAAAATCCATTAGGGATCTTACCAAAGAAATTAGCACAAAGGAATGTGATATGACATATCAAGGAATCGAATATGTAAAAACTATATCAACAACTCAATTTTGATCAAAAGATAATCATGAAATATTTCACATTTCTTAACATATTGTTATATAGTCTCTTCATAAGATCTTTAATGTTTATCCAAAAGACTTAGTGCCCAGTTTTTTGTGCTTCCACACCATTTAAAAAATCGGCACAAATAGTGAAGGTGCACATTATCAACACAATTAGGGCTGCACAAAGGTCGGTGCGGCTCGGTTTTGTGAAAAATCAAGGGTCGGCCCTGCCTAAGGCCGTTTTCTATTCTGGAACCGGTACCTGTCCCAAACAGGGTAGGTTAGGTTCTGGAACTATACCTGTCGGATCGGTTCCGGTCATGTACCTGTGGTAGTTTCGTAAATAATAATTCGGTTCACGGGTCGGTTTCACCCGTCCCGAACCGAATTTTCTCTATTTTTTTTCTTCTTCTATGTTTCCCTGTAATTTGTAAATGTTCAATCCACACAAAATCCATACACAATCATAAATTTATTATTCATACAAATTACAATCCATAAGTCTGTTCCAACTTCAAAGTTCAACATAAAAAACAAGTAAACACACAACAATACATGAAATTTGATTAGATGATCCAACTTTAGTATACAGAGTTGCAGGTGCAGCTTGACTTGAATTTGATGCATCCATTTGAAATCAAATACCAAACATTGTAGTTTAAATAAGTTAAGAAAACAGAAGGCTTTGTTGATGGTGGATTTTTGACAAGGAAGAAAATCATAATATTGCTTTTGCTCAGCTGCAGAAGCATGAAATAAATATGTAAAAAACATACTGACCCGACATCAGAGTTATAAATACATACTGTTATCTTACATTCCGCAAGAGAATTGAGAATCCATATTCAGCTCATAGTTGTAATAGCTCTGTAGCTCTTTATATATTTATGCACTTTCAAAATTTCAAGGCTTTACCTAGCTAAACCCTCGTTATTTCATGTACATCCATATAAACTATTTGTATTAATCAGAATATTTTAATTATACAAAATTACGAATATTCAGAATATAGTCTATGTCATATCTGAATAAAAACATTAATTAGATGCATACCATCTAATTGCAGAGTCGCATCAAGTATTATCTCAAGGTGCAAACTCCACAGCTTAATCTCTTGAAAATGTTCAGTATGCACTGTATAAAAAGTTAAGCATAAATGCTAACATTAAATCTCATACAATTAAGAAGCCCTAAACAGGCCATAAATATTGCCACGACATTAAGCGGATGACAAAGCTAGTGGTGCACAGGCAATAACCATAGCACTAGCAAGTGAAACCTTAGCAAACCCTAGCCACACTCCCAACACCAATGAGCAGCATACATATGTGCCAAAAGGCTAGAAAAAATCAAAAAATCAAAAAAGCCAACAAAGCCAACAAAGCCAATAAAGCTAACAAAGCATGCGCCAAACAGGCCCTACGAGTGCTAGCGCTAACACCAGCGTCAACCTAAGTGCTAGTAAGATAGCACTAGCGCTAGCTCTAGCACAAGCGTCAGCCTTGACGACTTACTAAGCCTTCACCCCTTTTCCCTATTTTCTCTCTTTTATCCCATGTTTCATGCTTGCACCATTACATAGGATACAACTATGACATAGGTAGGTACTAGCAACACCACGGTCAAGCTTGTAGCACTCATATACATCATTGTAGATAGCACAAACATTCTGTTACAACAAAACTCAGAGTCCATGCACTACAAGAAAAATGACCTTTCAAAAAGAGTTGCTACAGGGCGTGTTTCAGTGGCTGAAGACCTCTGGCAATTAACTACCAACAAAAATGCCCGGTTGCTAAAGACTATGAGGATAAAGACCTTTTCCAACATATATGTTGGTATAAACGTCTCGCAACAACTGTGAAGCACTAAGAGTTTTAGCTGGCACAAATTTTCGGTAACTGCCTGACCACCGTTGGTGAAGCATATAAGCACAAGTTGCTGAAATATTTAGCTCATAAGAATACTGGTTAATGAAGGGTGATACATTGTTAGTAGAGGTGGCCAACTATAAAATAATGTCAGTTGCTAGAGAATCGAACCCACTGGATTTGAGTTGCTAAGTTGTTGGCTAAGAATTGTAGTCACTTAATGTTCCGATGGGTACAGAGTTTCCTCCACTAGATTTTAGTTGCTCAATATTTTAAGCTTATGTAGAAGACATTTAACTGCTTTTGTACGGTTGGTTAAGGTGTTTTTCAACAAGTTAATAGTTGATAGTTGAGTTGGTGAAGGCGTTTTCCAATCATATTTTGGTTGATTAAAATTTGTAGCCGCTAGCTTTTTGGTGGGTGAGGTGTCATGTCTACGTTGGTGAAAAGCTCCACCCACATATGATCTAGTTGTTTGGTATAGTTGGATAAGGGTTTAACCAATGAAGATTCTGCTGATCAAGGGTTCATGCCTCTATAATTGTTTTGTTGACTAAATGCTTAAACCACTGGCAGCTCTGCTGCTTAAAGCCTCATCCTACTGCAAATCTAGTTACATAACAATTGGCACTGAATTAAAGAATCTATATAATAATAAAAATAAACTCCATTGATTGCGATTAATATCCAAAATAATACCGGCCTTTCATAACATCCCAAAATATTTCCCAAAACAAGACCCCAACAGAATTTACATCCCAAAATAAGACCCCAAAAAACTTTACATCCCAAAATAAAAACATGTATCAAGAACTGCCAGATTAAAGATGTTCCAGGATTAGGTTTTTCATATTTATATTCCATGCTACTCTACTTCAAATACTTCCCTTTCATCAAATGCTTTGATACCTGATAAATTATCACAACAAAACCATGAATAAAACAACAATAATACCTACAGGTGTGGAAATAAGATAATGAGACTATCAGCAGAAAGAAAAGTAACTACAAAGAATACAACATACCACCAACCCTCATGCATACAAGGATTACAAGAAACAATGTCATATCCCAGATTCATAAAAAATTGAACCTTCATTTACTTTTATGTATTAGGTATAAATGTTATAGGGTTTTTGCACTACTCATCTTCATCATGTCTATCATTTACAATGAGTAATAGCTTAAATATCTTATTCTTAGAAGAAGTTAATTACAATAACAATAGCTCCATCACTACCTCAACAAGATTCAGTTTACTATCTAGATGCTCTCTACTGGAAAGAGGAACAAGCATGGGAAGCAGAAGAAGTGGAAGAAAAAAAAGACAATGATGAAAATAGTATTATTAGAAATAGTGAATTTATTTACCAGCTTTTTTTAATGTAACAAGACTTGTTTTGGGATAGTGACAAACTTATGTATCTTTTTACAAAAGAAAAAGAGACAATAAATAGTTACCAAGATATTCTATTGACTAAACTTGAATCAGATCCAAATCTTGTTAGAGCTAAAGATTAAATGACTTACTTACAACGACAAATCAACGAGCTGTCAATCAAAACGTTGATCTTCCCCCTCCTTTGTATACCTATCATCCTCTATGTACATATCATCTTTTGTTTTAATATTGGACTTCATTCTGGCAGATAAGTGTGCAAGGGATCGACTCGCCTAGAACTTTGTGATAACCCCCCTTTACCTCTTCCCAATGTAAACACTGTAGAACAAACAATAAGAAAAGTATGGAATAATTCATTCATCTGTTTGAAGGACAAATAAGAAAAAAATATATGTATAAATGTTGTATGAAGTATATATTCAGTAGATTCCAAAGGATTTCCGGCATATAAAAAAGAATCAATAAGTTGTACATATGATTTAAGCCTGGACTTAAGACAAGCTTAGGAATCAAGTTTTCAATAACAAAGAAAGTAAACAATCTATAAGTTGTACATGTAATTCATATTAAATTAGTTGGTTCTTCGTAAAGCTTAGTTTATTTTATTTTTTTGAAAAGATATTAGATTTTGGTGTCACATGGGCTAGTACTGAACAAAGTGAGAATACTATCAGTACAAAAATATGAGAGACCGTAAGTCATCAATTATACTACTGATAGTACTACTATTTTTATTTTTTATGGGTCGTCAGTTTTGTTAACCCCAATACATTTCTAATCTAATAGTATAGTTCAAGATTAATATTTAAAACATATTAGTAGATTGGATTGGGGTCCAACATAAACTTTATTCAACAAATGTATATTTCATTACCGTTTGTTGACGTCTTCTGCCCTGCAATTGGACATCTATCTGGCAGAGAATCGTGTAAGGAATGTACTCGTCTACCAGATCTTTGTGATAATCCTCCTCTAATTCTTCCCATATTAATGGATAAACACCACTGTGAGAAACCGAATTAAAATAAACTGGAATCAAAAGAAAAGAAAACAATTGTGATAATTAGAACTTACAATCACTATCAAATCAAACAAAATTATAGGGTAGATAAGACAACAGTAGCATCATTTACTAGAGCCATTATCCATCAACTACATTACTAATACTAAACTATACCAAGTATCACTATGAAAATTATAAGAACATATTAAGTGTCTCCAATAAATAATGTATCTAGCTAGCTTTCGAGCATATGTTATGACTGACAGATCTAATACCTCAAAATTAAAGGATACAAAATGGAGAATTACTTGAGCAAAAGAGAACTATAGTTCAGAAGCAAAAATGGTGGCTAACTGCAGACTCATGTTAATGCTTTACACCTCTTACATACCCTCTTACAGACACTCATAACATCACTACCATTGCAAGGGGGCATTATTTTATTAATACACACAACCTTAACAAGAAAAGTGGCTGCTATATACATTCTTGTAAAAGTATATCCCTAAACTAGAAAAAAAAAAAGAAGATAAATTTGTAGAATGGAAGAACACGAACAACAAGAAAAAGATCTATTTGAGTTTGAAGATTTCTTAACAAAGTTAAATTGATATTGTATCTTCTGCTTAGTGGGAGCACATTAGATAAACAGAAATTCTATTGAAATATATGATGGAGATATATTTAGATTCAAGAATTAGAACGAGAGATGAAAATAGAATATCTTTATCCAAATCTACACCTGTCTTTGTTTGGCGGTTAGATTTAATGACAGTAGATTTCCAATCTTCGTATTCATATTTCTCCATGACTACTTTACGTTTTTTGTAGCTAGGAAGATGCAAACACACACAATATATCAATGCTGGTAATGCAAAGATAAAACTTAGATGAATGAGTAATCCAAACAAGCAGAGACCTAAATCTCTCTCAAAGCTTCAACAAGTTTTGGTGTAAGACTTTCAAGTACACCAGAATGTTGTTAATCCGAAGTCTCAAGCTTGATTTGAAAACAAAATAAACAAAAATCAGCACAAAAAAACCCAATAATCTAACGAGAAATTGATTTTTCTTCTAAGAAAAAATGACCTTTGAAGAATTAACAAGTCCAGCACAATCTTCCGCGATCAAGCTACAAAATCATAAATAAAAAAAAAAAACATAAACACCCGAGCAGAAAAAAAACTTATTTAAACCAAATCAAATTTGTTAACAAATATTAAAACTTCCAACAAAACCTAAAGAAGAGATAAATGGAAGAAACTCATCTTGGATGGGAGAATCGATAGGAAAATCGAGATAATCTCTGAAGAAAAAAAGAAGAAAATTTGGTTTTTTTTCTCTGTTAACAAAACAAATCATTGGATCTACTATCCTTATTAAATCGGGATGCATCTAGTAGATCTGATGATTTGTTACTATTAATAAGTTCTAGCCGCAGTTGTTGGGAGTGGAATGAAGAATCATCTAGTAGATCTGGTGAGTGAAGAAGGATGAATGAAGAAGGATGAGTGAAGAAGGTAGTCGCAGCTAGAGAAAGAAAGAGAAAGAAATTAGAAAGGGAAAGGGAAAACTGAAGTGAAAAATAATCTTATGGTTTTGTATAAAAAATTTAAACGGTGGATTAGGATGGTCATACAGATTCCGGAAAACTTTGGACAATGGAAATTTCGTTTAGGATTCTCGTATGGATTGAGAAAAGTGTGTGAAAAACATATGTGGTTCTTTTTATGCTAATTTTTTTCGCGCATTCGGTTTATTTATCAACCTTCGATACGATAAAAATCCAAAGAATATTATATAATATAGAATAATTATAATCGACCTTCGAGTATATATAAGAATGAATCATAAAAATGATAAATGAATTTGATAATTATCGTTGACTTTTATCTAGACAAAGTTTTGAAGCACAATGATGGTAGATTTAGAGTAGGCCAATAGCCTTCGGATGCAAACATTCACTTGGAGGGAGATTTCATCAACCAAAATTTTTATTTATTTCAATTCTTCAGCGGGTTTCTATTCTTGCCGAGAGAGGCGGAGAGCTTAAGAGAGAGAAGGGGAAGTTAAGTGAGATTTTTTTCCTATTAAAAAAAAAGTTAAGTAAGAGAAAACATTTTAGAGTTTTGAATGAAAAATTATGTGGTAGATGTTGGTTCAAGGTCATACAGATTATGAATTTTTTTGGAAGGCAAATATTTTGTTTGGCTTTTTCACATGGATCAAGACAGGTGTGTGGAAACCATGTATCTAACTCGTATTAAAATAATTTTTCGAGTAGACACAAATTTGAATAATGTATATGGATGAGAATAAACCTGAAGATTGAGGAATGAATCATAGAATTAATCTCGATTTCGACTAGACACAAATCCAAAGAATGCATGTATATGGATGAGAATGAATCCAAAGAATAAGAATTGAATCGGAGAATCGTTTATTGATTTTCGTTTATATAAAAACTCTTTGTTGATTCACGCTAGTAGATTTAGAGTTATTGTCTAGATTTCGATTAGTCTGAAAGGTCATGAAAAAAAATTTCGTTCACATTGGTAGATTTATAGTTCCAATGTAGATTTCAATTAGTCAAAGAGGTGAATGAAGTAGATTTTTGTTCATGCTAGTAGATTCAAAGTTCATGTGTTGGTTCACATTGGTGTATTTAGAGTTCCAATGAAGACTTCGATCAGTTAGACTGGTCATGAAGCAGATTTAGAGTTTAGATATGGATTTCGATTAATCGGAAAGGTCAATGAAGTGGATTTTGGTTCATATTGGTAAATTTAGAGTTCTGATTTATATTTCGGTTAGTCAGACATATCAATAAAGTAGATTTTTGTTTACCCTAGTAAATTTAGAGTTCCTATGTAGATTTTGATTAATATGAGAGGTTATGAAGTATATTATAGTTCACATTCGTATATTTAGAGTTCCAATGTAGATTTCAATTTGTTCGAGAGGTTAATGGAGTATATTTTGGTACATGCTAGTGGACATAGAGATTCATTGTAGATTTCAATTAGTTTGGGAGGTTATAAAGCGGATTTAGAGTTCCAACGTAGAATTTGGTTCGTGCTAGTAGAATTAGATTAATTTCACCCAATTCCCTTGAGCCAAATTCACTAGTTCACCCAATATATATCCCTTGGCCTTACTCAATTTCGCTCGTTTTCTGTAAATTTTGCTGAACACCCCCCAATCACATTCAATTAACCTCAATATTTATCAATCTCACATGTTATCTATCAACTGCATCCAATATCTTTCAACATCACTCTCAATCCCTCACCCCTTTCTCTCTCAAAAACTAAAGTTGTAGTGAATTTAATCACCTAATTCACATATAATATATCAACCAGGATCTGTATGTAATTTATTCGGCGAATTGGAAATATATCCTATAAGACAATGCCCATCAATGTCATATAATCTCTATCAGTTTCAACATACGCCATTCAAAAATACTCGATATCCATCAATTTCATCCGGCATTCATCGATTTCACTGAATATCCATTGATCTTACTAAATTTCACCGGTCTTTCATCAATCTTACCCAATATCGCTCGACCTCACTCAAGTTCACCCGGATTCCATACATCGACTTTAGTATAACTTTAGCTCACCCGGATTCTAGCAACACACTAATTATAAGTACATGCATTTACAATTAAATACCCGAAAGGTTGATCCATTTACCATCCCTTATATGAAGAAACACGAGACAAACACGCGAAATACAGACCAAGTCAATATTGGGGTGGTCTCGATCAAATTAATGGAGATGAAAATATTTTATGGTATTGGTTTGATGAATAAGAAAAGAAAAATATGGTAAATTAGTTAAATAATTATTTAAAAAATTAATTATAAATAATAAAATAAAACCCATCTAAGTCAAGGGCAGTTGTTGACGATCAACTGTTGGTCCAGGTACCAACCCTTAATTTTAGAAGGGTACCAAATTTAACTAAGGTTCTTCGGTTGAATCCATAAGAGTATGTAGATAGCAAGAAAAATACAAATTAGACATATCTACTTTGTATAAAGGAGATGTATAATTAGGTACTTAAAAATTATGCTTGAGTGGAAGCTAATCTAGTATGTATATTTTGTAGTTTCCAAATCATGCTGGAATTTAATGGCCATGCAACAATTCGATGGTTGCTATATATGTATACCAATAGATTGTTTCATTGGCTAACTGTAGTGGGTAGAAGTATTTAGTTGCTGGTGTTCTTTTTAGTTTCCATACCATGGTGACTGAAAATTAACAACCATGCCAATGATTTGATGGTTGGTATAGGTGTCCAACAACAAATTATTTGGTGGGAAACGATAGTGGCTAAAAGTTATTAGCTTCTAGTGTACTTTATAGTTGCCAAACCAAAGTGGCCGAACACTAAAAAAAACTCTAAAAATTAGATAGTTAGTGTAGATGTCTACCGACATATTATTTTGGGGGATTAATCTAGCGGCTAGAAGTGTATATCTGATATGTTGTAGAAGTAGTGGTAAAAAAGATCGTTCACTCGAACTTGTGAAGACTCGATTTTAGATTTAACTCCTAATACTAGTAAATATATACAAAATATGATAATAATATTAAGCATAACTGAGACATAGGATTTCACCATTTTCCATATTCATGTGGTTCAAATATTATTTCTAGACAATTATAGTTCAAATAATAGAAATGTTGACTCTGATTCTTTGCCAAAAGTAGATTCCTAAAACATTAGATGTAAATCATAAACATGGCGCATCAAAATTACTTTCGACTAAGCATACACCATCAAACAAAATCACACATAATTAGTAAAAATCATAATTCAACTTAAATTAATACAAAAGTCATAAAAGAATTAAATATAGTTACCAAACAATTGTGAAAAATAGCTTCCTCCATTATCCTAGTGATGGGGTTTAGCTCATCACGCTCAAAACACCCTCAAACGATTGATACATGGCTCAAAAAGTGTTTGAAAGATGAAAAGAAGAGAAAATAATAAAAACAGCGAGTTTGCAACAGTGTATTGGCGTTACTGACTCGCTGTTACAAAGTATGTGTTGCAAACTGAAGATAAATGTTGCAAAGATTAAAAGCTTTAGCAACAGAATCTTTAACCTTTTAGCAACGATTTCTTCATCTTCTTCATCACGATCATGATTTTTTTTTCTTCTGATTTTGATTTCTTTTTTTTCTCTGGCAGAGCCATCCCCCCCAAACTCTCTGTCGGCTCTTCTATTTATACTAGAACCCAATACCACTTCAAATATTCTCCCACAGATCTTTGGTTTAATGAAAATCTTTCGGAAAGAAAATTTTCTTTCTCGTTGCAAACGATTCTCGATGACATTATTCTTCATACTTTCTTAATCAATGGTTGGTTAGAATCTCTTAAATATTCTCATTGAAAACAAAGATATATCATTGTTGACGGTGGGTTTTTGACAAAGGGTAAACAGTCAATTTGGATATTTTTCAGACCAGGGGTAAAATAGTAATTTTACACATCAAGGGGCAAAATGGACATTTTTCAAAAGAAGACGACCGAAAAGAGTACAATGGTCTTTCTGGGATTTTACGATATTCTCTAATAAATGTGTTATTAAATGCATCATACCATCTAATTGCAGACTCGCATCAAACATCATCTCAAGTTACAGACTTCCACGATTGAATCTCTTGAAAATATTCCGTATGCACTGCATAAAAAAAATAGCCATAAATGCTAACATAAAATCTCATGCAACTGAAAAACCCTAGAAAACAGTAGTGCTCCCACCGGCTCACTAGGGCCCAGTGCTCCCATCGGCTCACTAGTGCTCCCATAGACTCACTAGGGACCACAATGCTCCCACCGGCTCACCAGCATTCCAACCGACGCGCCTATCTCCAGCAGCAGCGCTCCCTCCAGCAGCGCTCCGAGCAGCAGCGTTCACCAGCAGCAACGCTCCACTGCCACGCCACGCTCTGCTGCTGCACCATTTGTCTCGCTCAAGCTAGAACCATTACTTAAGCTATTACTATGACAAAATTGGCACAAAATCTACTAAAAATATTATTTCATAACAAGGCTCATGGCTTTGAAGCCATGACCCCACCAACTCTTACGAGACATCAAATCATATTACATGGGGGATAACACATGGGGTTTTGGTCTGGCGGTTTACAACAACATGGTTGTAGCACTACCCCATGACAAGGAAGTTATAGAGTAAGTGCTAAGTTGGAGCGGTTGAAGAGATACTGGAGTCATGGTATAAGAAGTTTCCAGAAGTTTCCAAGAGACAAAATGGACGGTTATTCCCACAACCTCCACTTTTCCATCTCCAACATAACTACCACTACTTTACAAGGAAAGTGTGTGGTCTCAGAACATTATAAATAGGCTGCTTAGCCAATTTCAAACAGAACAACAAGAAACAAGCCACAAACGAAGAAGAGATTGAAAATCATTCTCACAAGCTCTGCTATATTTCTACCACAACACACAATTCCTTCAACTTTCTTTGCTTCCCTCCCCTAAGATCAACCCATCTTCTCTCTTTATAACTGAAGCAGAACAAATACAAATATCCTACTTATTTGGATTTGTTTTGTACGATTTTGATCCTCGAACCTAAAAAGTGCTTCTACAGTACATTGTTTTGCCTGAGAGCAAAATTTTAGGTACAAACAATCGTAACCAAAAAGTTTCTTTGTTTTTTTTTTCAAGAATCAAGTTGTTTGGGAATAATTGAGTCTCAAGTCTCCAAGCATACCTAAACTCTTATTTATTAAGGCAAGAGAATATACTTGCCTTAAAAGCTTAAAAATCTCGCAAAAGATTTGCTTGAAATATTAACAGTTCGATAGTTTGAGCGAATAAAATTCTCCCGACAAAATCCTTGTTTGAATTTTTAGAAATAGGTGCCATTATCCAAGGCATAGGTGCCTTTATCAATGTGGGTGCCTTTAATATTTTTTTGGGTGCCTTTATCACTTTCGAAGATGATTTTTCCGCGATTGTTTATTCTTCCAAAAACATCTACAAAAGACATGAAATACACAATTAGTACACAATCGAGTACTATCAATAAAAAGAATTGAGACAAAACAGACACAAAAATGTGTCTATCAAATACCCCCAAACTTATTATTTGCTAGTCCTCGAGCAAATCTTATCTAGAAAATAAGAATCCTAACCCACTTTCGTAGGCATCACGATTGCACTTAACGTGTGCAACAAGCCTTTTAACCCCTAGGTGTCCCTAGTGGACGAGTTTTGTCTCGTGAGGGTTTACAAGAGATATACCCACAAAACCTTTTACTCTAAACCCTAGCTACTTGTGAACGATTGAGGGTAGACACTAAACATGTTATTTAGTTGGTTACAAATTTCTTTGGCTATGGGAGGAATTACCCTGTTTTGAATCCAATTGTTGTACACAGTTTTTACTAAAGCGTACTAAAATTCATATATAAGAAAACAAAGCACTACTTTGAAAGTCTTACAATGGTCCATGATAATCGGAATCTAACAAACCACAATCACATGAATAGATCAAGAAGATGGAGATAGGGATAGAAGTTTCCGCATGTTGACTAAGGTGAACGGTGTTTCCCAGAATATCTTTATGAACATCATGCCAAGATGGATTGAGATATGCACCCACTGGTCTGAATCCTAATTCTAGTATCAACTCAGCTTGTATATACAAGGGCCCCAGCGATCGATTTATTGAATGTATACAATTATTATTATTATTATTATTATTATTATTATTATCATTATTTTATTTTATTTATATATTTCTTTTTTCCTTTTTTCGACAACATGATTAGATCTTTTGAATCTAAGTGTCATGCTCCTTGTCAGCAGATTACATGATAGTTCTCATGGATCCTGCGTTCCACGCTTGCTTAGGCGACGGAGACAGGGAAAACACACACATATTGCTATCAAAGTGTCATATATATATAATTTTTTTTATTATTGGTCAAGTTAAATTAAAATAATGGGGCTTGATTTCAATCATTCTACTTTATCCTGGCGACAACAAGGCGATACTAGTGACCCACCAAATCACTTAGAGAAACACAAAAAGATGCAAAAATAAAAACAGAACGTGATATGGTGACGACTCCGAGATATGGTGACAACTATCATGTTATTTCTAACACCTGAGCTCTGTCCTTTTATGAATAGACCATTTAGATGGGCGCATCAACTCCTATGTTTCCATCTACCTAGAATGGTTAGTGTCATCCTGAATTGTTCATAAGTTTCTAGATTTTGGTGTTTTTGCTACAACTAAAAATTTTAAATTTTTTCCCTTACCCCCAAACTTAAATTGAATATAGTCCTCGATATTCTAAAGATAATGGATAAAATCATGAACAAAGAGAATTACCGAGCAAAGTAAAAGAGATAGGGAAAGATATTACCAGTATTGTGTATCAAAAGCATATGGGTTAGCGTTAAGTTTAAATTCTTTAGCCAGACCAAGAAAGGATTACTCACAATTTATGAATCATACAATAATAATCGAAATAATTGTGGATCCTTGAAGTCAATCAGATTTGACCCATTCATCTGACTACAATGGAATATACGAAACTGGTGGTCATTCTCATGAAAATATGTCGATTCCAATTTTCTAAAATAATCAGATTTGGTTGCAAAATTTAAGAATTGACATATTTGAAGTTGAAAATTTCTCGCATTTGGTAAATAAAATTTTGGTGGGACAACAAAGTCAATTATGGTATTATCGCCTGGCTAAACCACATCAACCAGAGGATGGGTTTCTAACGACTGAATTTCTTGTTGGACATAATCAGACTCAGGGAAAAGTGTATGAATATAATCCCTTAAAATGGTAGAGGCACATATGTCAAGTCCCAAGTGAGGGACTTTCAGCAGGGATACTTGAAAATCACAAGAATCATCGGTACCCCCAAACTTAGGGTAAAAATTACTCTCAAATGGATCAAAAACTATTGGTCGGATTATAGGGTCCGTAAAGTAAGCATAATACCCATTTTCTTTAGTGGACTGGTCATTTAAACAAACACCATCATCAAAATCATATAATAGATTATCAAAGATAGCCTCGTTGACTTCCTCCAATTCACTGAAAGGTTCATTTAAAACCTCACTCATATTTAAAACCTCTACGAGTCCATCATCTTCGTCAGGGATTATGGTCTTTGAATCGTTGGTCTCTAAAATACTAGTCTCGAGATAAAATCGTTCCTTTAAACCATCATCGTCTTCATAATGACAAGGAAATATTTTACCATCTGTAACAATGGTATCTCTAATTAAATCCTTTTCCTCTTAAATAGGTAAATATTTATCAACATTATTAGGATTAGAACTAGAAACATCATTATTATCATGAAGCTCAATTTTTGTAAGAATTTCCTCGTCATTATGACTACGAATTTCAAATTCTTCGTCAATATTTTCCTCATCCTCATAATGACATGAAGATGATTGAACCTTATTTGAACAAGTAATGTCTTCAATTCTAACCTTGCCCTCTAGATTAGGTAAATATTTGGCATTATTATCAAGGGTAAAATTGGAAGCACTATTTTAGAAATTAAGTTCATTTTGAGCAATATTAGCAGCTAACCGTTCTTCTTCTTCAATTTCATCTAAATGTGCCTTAAGTTAACTGAGAACGGTAGTTAAAGCTGCAAGTTCTTTATTATGTTCTAATGAATTTTCATAAAATTCCTTCATTATCATCTCACTCCTACGTGTCGACTCACTTATCATCTTGAATGATTCTTCTAGAGTCATAATAGGTTCATAAGGATTACTAGGTCGCAAGCGCTCGAGGGGTTCTTCTAGAGGAGAATTACTCCTTGTTGCAATTCATTTTTTTCGTTTCTAACTCAAACTTAGTTGTATTCTCAGTCAACTGCTTGAGGGTCTCCTCTAGAGAAATATAAGGATCATGAATAGTATCAGGGCTCAACTGTTTGATTAAATCCTTTAAATACGGAGAACTAACCTTTTTCTCAAAATAATATTGCTCATTTACCCATTCGTACGATTGGTGAGCGTGCGAATAGTAATTGGGATCACTATGGTATGAACCATAACCTCCATATCAAAGCTAAGAAAATACCCAAGTAAAATCTAAAAGATAAAATAAAATAAAAATAAATTATAATTCAAAATAAAATAAATCTTAATTAAAAATTAAACCTAAAAAAAAAATAATCTAAAACCCTAACCTAAAAACAATTCCTTGTCGGCGGCGCCAAAAATTGATATGTTGTAGAAGTAGCGGTAAAAAAGATCGTTCATTCGGACTTGTGAATACTCGATTTTAGATTTAATTCCTAATACTAGAAAATATATACAAAAGATAATAACAATATTAAGGATAACTGAGACATAGGATTTCACCATTTTTCATATTCATGTGGTTCAAATACTAATTCTAGACAATTATAACTGAAATAATAAAAATGTTGACTCTGATTCTTTGCCAAAAGTAGATTCCTAAAATATTAGATGTAAATCATAATCATGGCGCATCAAAATTATTTTAGACTAAGCATACACTAACGAACAAAATCACACCTAATTAGTAAAAGTTATAATTCAATTTAATTAATACAAAAGTCATAAAAGAATTAAATATAGTCAACAAACAATTGTGAAAAATAGCTTCCTCCATTATCCCAGTGATGGGTTTAGCTCATCACGCTCAAAACACCCTCAAAAGATTGATACATGGATCAAAAAGTATTTGAAAGATGAAAAGAAGAGAAAATAATAAAAGCAGCGAGTTTGCAACGGTGTATTGGCATTACTAACTCGCTGTTACAAAGTAAATGTTGCAAACTGAAGATAAATGTTGCAAAGATTAAAAGCTTTAGCAATAAAATATTCAACCTTTTTCCAAGGAATCTTCAACCTTTTAGCAACGATTTCTTCATCTTCTTCATCACGATCAAGATTGTTTTTCTGATTTTGATTTCTTTTTTTTCTTTGGCAGAGCCAGCCCCCCCAAACTCTCTGTCGACTCTTCTATTTATACTAGCACCCAATACCATTTCAAATCTTCTCCGGATCTTTGGTTTAATGAAAATCTTTCAGAAACAAAATCTTCTTTCTCGCTGCAAACGATTCTCGATGATATTATTCTTCATACTTTCTTAATATGTGTTTGGTTAGAATCTCAAAAATCTTCTCATTGAAAACAAAGATATATCGTAACCAAAAATTCTCTTTGAACAAGATATACACTCATATATTTCACGTCGTGATATGTTTTTGTTTTTTTTGCAAGAATCAAGCTATACGTGATTTTAATTGATTCTCAGGTCTCCAAACATACCTAAACTCTTATTTATTAAGGCAAGAGCATATACTTGCCTTAAAAGCTTAAAAATCTCGCAAAAGATTTGCTTGAAATATTCACAATTTGATAGTTTTAGAGAATAAAATTCTCTTGCCAAAATCCTTGTTTGAATTTGAGAAATAGGTGCCCCTATCCAATTCATGGGTGCCTTTATCAATATGGGTGCCTTTAATATTTTTTGGGTGCCTTTATCACTTTTGGAGACGATTTTTTTGCGATTGTTTATTCTTCCAAAAATGCATAAAAAAGACATGAAATACACAATTAATACACAATCGAGTACTATCAATAAATAGAATTGAGACAAAACAGACATAAAAATGTGTCTATCAATAACTTCTAATTTAATTTTTAGTTGTGAAATCTTGGTGGCTGAACACTACTAGCAACACCAACTATCTAAAAGTTGGCAGAGGTTTCTACCAACATATCGACTTGGTGACTAAACCTAGTGGCTGGGAGTATATAACTTCTAACGTACTTTTGAGTTGCTAAACTGCGTTCACAGAAAGCTAATAGCTGCGGGCATGATATTTCAGTTGCTAAAGAAATGCTGCTAAAGGGTTCCACCAACCATAGTTGATGAAAACTTGTGGCTAGAGGTTTGTGGCAACCAAGTTTGTTTTTGTTTACAAGAAATGGTTGTTAGAGATTTCCACCAACTACAATTGGTAAGTAAACAGTTACTAAAGCCAAGTTTTCTTGTAGTGATGACTCCACTAACTCTCATGTGAAATCAAAAAATGTTACATTGGGGGATTCTTTATGGGGTTTTGTTCTAGAGGTTACAACAACATGCGGCGTGGCAACACCCCATGGTAAGAAAGTTATAAAGTAGTTGTAAGGATGAAGCAGTTAATGGAGTGTTTGTACATAAAAATTGCTCATAGGAAAAACAATATATTTTAAAGTACTTTTTGTAGGTTCGGGTTCAACATACAAAAAAAATAAAACAAGTAGGATGTTAGTATTTGTTCTGCTTCAGTTACAAGGAGAGGAGATGGGTTGATCTTAGGGGAGGGAAGCAAAGAAAGTTGAAGGAATTGTGTGTTGTAGTAGAAAATAGAAGGAGAATGATTTTCTATCTCTTCTCCATCTGTTGCTTGTTTCTTGTTGTTCTCCGTTTTGAAATTGGCTAAGATGCCTATTTATAATGGTTGGTACCACACACTTTCCTTGTAAAGTAGTGGTAGTTATGAGGAGATGAAGAAGTGGAGGTTGTGGGAATCCACTTTTTCTCTGGGAAGTTTTTGGAAACTTCTAGACCATGACTCCAGTATCTCTTCAACCGCTCCAACTTAGTATTGACTTTGTAACTTCCTTGTCATGGGGTAGTGCTACATTCATGTTGGTGTAAACCGCCAGACCAAAACCCCATGTTTTACCCCCCAATTATAATATGATTTGATGTCTCGTAAGAGTTAGTGGGGTCATGGCTTCAAATCCATGAGCCTTTTTTAAAATAATATTTCTGGTAGACTTTATGTCAATTTTTTCGTAGTAATGGCTTAAGTAATAGTGCTAGCTTGAACGAATAATGGTGCTATCTTGAGTAAAGAAATGTTGTAGCAGCAGAGCATGGGACCCAACAATGGTCGTGGCAGCAGCGTAGGACCCAGTGGCAGCTGCGCTATGGAGCACCGTTGCACTAATAGCCACGGCTGCAGCACATTGGCGCGTGGGTAGCATGGGCCCCTGACGCGCATAGCATTGGCTTTGCACAGAGAGTTGGAGTTGCAGGGAGAGTTGGAGCAACATAAGGCTTGGCGCAGCAGCACAGAGTGTGGGACCCAGCAGTTGAGCTTGGGGTGTGTGGTAGTGGCGCGGCAGCAGCGCATCCATGACCCTCTTCCCGTTAGTGCTTCGGTCGTAGCCTTGTCCCCATTTAGCGCTTCGGCCAGCTCATGGCTCCGTGGCTTTGGTAGCTTCGTAGCTTTGGTTGATTTTATTGTTTTGGCACATTTGTGCTAGAAGTGTGGCTAGGGCTTACTAAAGCATGTACTTGTTGTTGTCAAAGCTATAGCCTATATGCTATTATTCATTGACATTGACTAATGCCATGGCCATGACTATGGTCTATTTAGAGTTTCTTAATCTTTTGAGATTTAATTGTTGGCATTTATGCCTGACTTTTGTGCAGTGCATACAAAACACCTTCAAGAGATTCAGCCGTGGAAGTTTGCAATCTTGAAATTATGCTTGATGCGACTCTGCAATTAGATGGTATGCATCTAATTTATACTTTTATTCAAATATGGCGTTTCCTTTATTTTGAATATTTACGATTTTGTATAATCAATATGTTCTGTTTTATACAAGTAATTTTTATGGGTGCATATTAAATGGAAAATATCTAATTGAGTATAACTCTGAAATTTTACTGGTGCACATAAAGGGGCTACAGGGTTTTTGCAGTCATAGAATATATATTCTCAATTCTCTTGCGAAATGTAAGACAATATTTCATATTCATAATTCTGATCTCGTGCCAGAATATATATATACATTTTCATGTTTCTGCAGTTGAACAAAGATAATATTACAATTTTCTCTTTTGTCAAAACCCACCATCAATATTAAGTCCCCTGCTTAGCGCGGGACAGTAATGTTTCGTGGTAAGCACTAGATGGTGGTACCGACACTAGAAGATTTTCAAATAAAAAATAATTCATAAGATCAGGAACGACTACTTATCTTTTCCCGTAAGGTTGTAATAGATCTGGTATGTCAACATGAGCTTGTTGAGAATAATTTATTTTGCTAACTCCAGTGACGCTAACAACTTTTGGCTGCAACTACATGTGGTTCTATACAAGGCAAGGGTGATCGTCCGCGTGAGCGTATCTAGTAGAGGAGTAACGGTTGTGATCCTTGCTGCATTAATACGTGGATGAGTTGCACAAGATGGACTTGTTTAAGATGGACGTCTGTTAGGACCTATCATCTCCTCTTAACAATGGCTAGTATTGGAGTCTTGGTCATTATTCGTACTTAGATCCATTCTCCCCGGGAAAAACTTTAGAAAATTCCAATTGAATATTAGGGTTTCCCACTTTTAACTATTTAAATAAGTAGATGACTTTGACCCTTTTTACTTCCATTCTTATGTGAATATTAGACTAAAATTACTCTGTAATTGCATCATGTCTGACTGCGAATGTAGCTTAAACCAGAACAGATCTCACGTTTAACGTGCTACTTGGATTGCTAATCCAGTGAGTTTCTATTGATTTCTGATTTCTTCACATATGTATGATTATTATGAAGATTTGAGAAAACGATGTGATCGTTATGGTTTTCTTCTCGAGTTCTCAAGTTACGAAGGTACCACCCCGACATGTGAAGACCAGAAGTCTCAAAGCAATGGTTAGTAAATGTCTCCCTTCGAAACTTCCCACTTTCTCTTTTCGACTATTACTGATTGTGTGATTATAACAGGAGATCGAGATTGGGCATGTAGGAATTAAGGAGAATGAAGAAATCATACCAGTGAATAATGAAGCAAATATTGATGTTGGCTTCAAGTGTTTTCCTAGCATCATGGCTTCTCTTGCAGACTTGGGTTTTTCCGTTCCTAACAATCCCAACGTCGGGCTCCCCTTTACGTTGGAAATGGAGTTGTCTTCTCGGAAGTATGAAACAATAGGAAGGTTTGTTGTGCCGAAATATCATGTGGATCTCTATACTAAGATATGGAAGAATTACGGGCATATTAGTACAACTGAGTTGATTAAGAGTTATACCCCCTTACATGTAACGCCTGTCGCACCCCGTTATCTCTGAGATGAATAAGATACCTCTGTATGCAATTAATGACTTAAAAATCCAGGAATTGAATGAAATATTAACTACTTGTGAGAATCGCTGTTTCAGTATAAACTGGTTACGTCAGTATTTGGAGAGTGTGAGAGAGGCTCATATGGCATCTTTGGCGAAGGGAAAGCCTTGAAGGAAGAATCAACCAAGATTGATGAAATGACCCGAGATTTGTAAACTCGTTCCGAGAAATATGATGAAAGGTTGGGAAAAATTGCACAACTGCAGTTATCCTTTGCTCAAAGATCTGTTTTGAGATGTAGGAGGGGAAGTAGAATATTCCCATTGTTTTTCCCTTCTTTTTTTTTATTGGGTTTTGAGTAGTTTGAATAAAGGATGTTTCTGATGAATGTGATAGGTTTTGAATTTGAAAGTTCAAATAATGTTTTGGAATTATACTGAACTTATGGGTGGAGTAATGAAAAGTGTTTTAGTCATAGTATGCCTTGAGCCATTTACCATTAATGACCGTCTCTTTAGCTTCTCCATTCATATTAACGATCTTGTAATATCCACTTGGCATGGCCTTTGATATTACGTAAGTCCCTTTTCATTTTGGAGCGAATTTTGGTGCAAACATGTCTTGTCGAATATGCTTAGATGTTCTAAGCACCAAATCTCCTACTTAAAACACCCATGATTGCACTGCCTTGTCGTTGCCCTGGTGATTCTCTGTTTATAATTCTCCGCATATTTTTCTGCTTTATCCCATCTGGATTTGAGTACATCTAAATCCGCTACTCGATAATTAGGTATTTCAGATTCGTCCCAGTAGACTCCATTTGATGTTGCAATTCTGGACAATGGGACTTTAATCTCTATTGGTAGGATTGCATCGGCTCCATATCCAAGAGGATATAGTGAAGTCCCCGTAGCATTCTTAGGAGAGGTCTGTATTCCCATAAGGCCATAGTCAATTACTCGTGCTATGTTCTTGGATGATCATACACAGTACGACTCAAAATTCTGATGAGAGACTTGTTGGTACTTTCATCTTGCACATTTCCTTGAGTATAATATGGTTTACAAAATACCTGCTTGATGCCATAGCTCCTGAGTAACTTCCGTACATATTTATTTGCAAATGGGGTACCATTGTCCGTTACAATGTGCTTTGGTATTCCGAATCTGCATATGATGTGTTCTTCGATGAAGGCTGCAATAGTTGCTCCGGTCGTGCTTCTGAGAGGTATAGCTTCGACCCACTTAGTGAAGTACTTTGTGGCGCTGATTATGTACTCGTGTTTCTTTGATGAAGACGGATTAATTTTTCCGATGAAGTCCAGTCCCCAGCTATAGAATGGCCAAGGGATGCTTACTGAATGGAGAGGAAGGCAAGGTGTATGAATGAGGTTACCCTGAGTTTGACATTGGTAACATTTCTGAACAAATAAAGGCGCATCATCTTCCATGGTTGGCCAGTAATATTTCTCATGAACTTTGAGAAATAATTTTCTCTTGCCCTGGTGTTCTGTTTCATGCACTTCTTTCAGGATGAACTGGATATCTTCTTCTGTTATACATCGTAGCAGATTTCCACCAAAGCTCTTCCGGTAGAGTATTCCTTCTTGAAAGATAAATCTTTTGGCTTTTCAGATCAAGCGTGCCGCCTCGCGTTTTTCTCGAGGTACAATATTGTCTCGAAGGTACTTGATGTACGGGTCCCGCCAGTCCCCAGCATTGTGTATGGCTAACACCTCTGACTGCTGTGGCAGAATCTCACAATTAGAGAAAGACCCTTGCAATGATTGGGATTAGGCTTCCATGGTGGGCCAGTAGTACCTAGCCATTGGAGGCGTCTATACAAGGTTATCACTAGCGTTTGGCCATATATTTCCCTGTGTACTCGATTAAGTTGCCCTTGTGCGTCATCGTCTCCCAGAAATCTTGACAGGGATCCTTCTGAATTTTTATGATATAACATTCCATGTAATAGGAAAAATGTTTTAATTCTTTAAGACTGACCTTCCCCTGACTTTGCGAGTTGCTGAGTTCTTGAATGATAAGTGTCCTCCAGTCGTTGGCTTGTTCCTTATCAGGCTTGCTCTTCCAGGTTGAGGGCATGGTTCGTCCCTGCACAGTGAGAGTTTCTTCCGAGTCTTCGAATTGGAGTTTCGAGGCTAGGGTCGCCAGGCAATCAGCATGTCTATTATTGGTGCATCCCGTATGTATGATTATTTCCTCGGTAAAGTGAGTTAAGAGCTTTTGTGCCTCAGTATTGTATGGGGGCCGTGTTTCTACCTTGAGAGTATATACACCATTCATCTGATTCACCATTAGCTTCGCATATCCTCTTATTTCAAAACGCGTCACTCCAGCTTGTCGTGCTAGTGATAGTCCTAGCAGGAAGGCTTCATACTCGACAGAGTTGTTGGTGCACTTATAGTCTAGCTTGAATGAATGTGAGAATACTTCACCTGTTGGTGAAACTAGTACAATGATGTCTCCTTCAATATTGTTGCTTGGGGTAGCAGAGCCATCAAAATATAACAACCATGGTTCTTCCTCAGTGAGTGAGATGTCTGGGAATTCTCCAGGTACGTCTTCATGAGTTGTTGTATCATCTTCTCCTGGAAAAGCTGTAAGTAAATTTGCGACTGCTTGCCCCTTTATTGCTTTTGTTAATACATATTATATGTCGAATTCTGACATCTGTAGTAATCTTTTTGCTGCTCGTCCTATGAGAGCAGGTTTTGATAGTAAAAATTTAATAGGATCATCTTTAGCCATCAACACTACCCTATTTTCCAGCAAATAATGTTGAAAATTCTGGATGGCGTGTACTAAAGATAGACAGGCTCTTTCGACCTTGGTGTATCTTAGCTCCGCATCTCTTAGTGTTCATATGAGATAGTAGATGGGGCATTCAGTCCCCATGTCGTCTTCTTGAGCCAATAAAGCCCCTATGGCCACTTCACTAAAGACAGTGCAGAGGAGTAATGGTTTCCCCAGAGATGGAGACTTCATAATGGCTGGTGATAGCAACAACTGTTGAATTTGATAAAACACCTTTTGGTATGTAGATGACCAAACAAAACTTGCCTCTTTCTTTAGCAGGGGTGTAAATGAAGCAACAAATTGAGCTAGCCCAAGGATAAAGCGTCGAATATATGATATATTTCCCATGAAACACTTGAGTTCCCTTACGGTGCGTGGCAGTGGCATAGTAGTGATAGCCTGTGTCTTGGTTGGGTCCACCTTGATTCCTTCTGTAATTACTTAAAATCCCAGAAATTTCCCATAGGATACGCTAAAGACGCACTGAAGAGGGTTCATCTTCAAATGGTATTTGCGGCATCTCTCGAAGACCTGGCGTAGGACATCTACATGGGATGATCTGGTTTTGGATTTTACCACTATGTCGTCGACATAGTCTTCCACTTGATTGTGCATCATGTCGTGGAAAATTGCTTTCATGGCTCTTTGGTAAGTAGCACCGGCATTCTTCAATCCGAAGGGCATTACTGTGTAGTAGAAGTTCACAATAAGATTTCGAAACGCGGTTTTCTCAGCATCATATTCGTACATCTTTATTTGATTGTAGCCATTATAGTCATCCATGAATGAAAACATGTCATTTCCGCTAGTAGCATCTACGAGCATGTCGATGTTTGGAAGAGGAAAATCATCCTTGGGACAGTATTTGTTTAGGTTCCTGAAATCTACGCAACATCATATTTGTCCATTTTTCTTCTTGACGGGGACAACATTAGCCAACCATGTGGGGTGTTGGATAGGTTTGATGAAGCCTGTTGATAATAATTTCTGAATTTGATTCTTGATTTGCTCCTCAACTTCGCTCCTGAACTGTCTAGGATGTTGTTTGACTAGTTTGGCGTCAAGAGAGACATGTAGATGATGAGTGACCAATTTGTAATCTAATCCTGGTATTTCTTCGTAAGTCCAGGTGAATACATCTTGGTATTCTTTGAGTAGATTGATGAGCCCGCTTTTTCTTCTGGTGACAAGGCTAAGCTGATTGAAACTGGTCACAGATTTTCTTCTGTTCCTAGATTGATAGTCTCAAGTGTGTCGGCCGTGGCGTCTGTACCATCTTGTAATTGCTGCGGCGCATCTTGGACTTCTTCATGATATTGCTCCTTATTATGGCTTCATATCCGTGGGCGGGTAAATTCTTCAAATGTCTCCCATGTTAATTCCTAACAACGATTGTGAAGGTAGACTTCTTTTCCTTTATTGTCGTAACTAGTCATAAAATTATGACCTTTCTTAACAGATTGTGAACTCGCGGTGCTGGAGGTGCCGTAGTAGTATCTGAAGAGTCTGGAAGTCGTTCTCGGTGCCCAGGATTTTGCAGCAAAGGGTGGTGGTTTGTCTGATATCGATTCCCAGTCAGGTAACGATGTGCTGTAAACCTTGTTGGATGGTTCGACGACATCCTCCTATGGCTTGAAGAACTCAGCATCATATATACTAGTGTAAGGTGATGGTGATGCTGTTACGCGTATGATCTTCCCGTTCTGCACTGCTTTCACACATTGGTGGTAGGTGGAAGGAACGGCCTTGTTGTCGTGTAGCCATGGATGTCCCAGTATATGGTACTCGGGTTCTTTCGTAATAACGTGTAACTTTACCTTGGATACGATGGGACCGACTTGTAAATTTAAATAAATATACCCGTAAGAATTAGTGTGGTTACCTTCAAAATCTATAATTATTATGGGATGTTGTATGATCTGATTTTGAGGAACCTGTGCAACTTTGAGCATTTTGAGTGTAATAATATTAGAAGATGCTCTTGTGTCGATAAACGCCCTATTAAACTCAGTTTCCTTGACTTGAGCGTGACATACAAGGCTCGATTGTATCCTTCCTCGGCCATCATGTGTTCCTCAGTGAATGTGACGCTGTTTATAGTTTGGATATCTGATGTGGCTGTCTTTAGTTCCATCGGGGATGGCGTCAAATGCATGTCCACGGCTATGCGGTTGAGAGCGGCAAAGGTGTCGACACGTTGATCCTTGGAAAATTGGATAAGCTCGTAAAAGTTCTCGATCAGAAACATGGCTTCTTGATCCACGTGTTTTTCTGTATTAGTGAAACTCCCAATATTGTGTGGTGGAGAATCACCTGTCGAGAAATCTATTCCTGGTTTTGTGGAACCTGGGCCTCGTTCAAAAGTGATACAACACCCTACTTCTTCTAATAATCTTACAAAAGAGGAGAATATATCTCCTACCGCATCTTCAAGCCTTGCTAAGATTCTCGCCTGAGATTCTTGTCTTCTCATTAGTTCATCCAGAGTGACTGGGGTTTCGGCTACTTCGGTGATGCCTTTAGCGAGATATGAGTTGGTGGTGCCATTGACTGTTGGAGAGGAGTTGTGAGCATCACCATTGAAATTGACAGGGGAAATATTGGAATTGGTTGCAATTGAATCTGACCTAAGGCCAACCATCTTGAAGAATTGAATTTCGCTACCGAGAGGTTGATCTCCCACTGTGGTCGCTAATTGTTTGTACCTAAAAATTGCTCCTAGGAAAAACAATGTACTGTTGAAGTATTTTTTGTAGGTTCGAGGATCAAATTCGTACAAAATAAATAAATAAGTAGGATGTTAGTATTTGTTCTGCTTCGGTTACAAAGAGAGGAGATGGGTTGATCTTAGGGGAGGGAAGCAAAGAAAGTTGAAGGAATTGTGTGTGTAGAATTGTGTGTTGCGGTAGAAAATAGCAGATCTTGAGAATGATTTTCTATCTCTTCTCCGTCTGTAGCTTGTTTCTTTTTGTTCTTCGTTTTCAAATTGGCTAGCAGGCCTATTTATAATGGTTGGTACCACATATTTTCCTTGTAAAGTAGTGGTAGTTGCGGGGAGATGGAGAAGTGGAGGTTGTGGGAATAACCGTCCACTTTGTATCTGGGAAGTTTCTGGAAACTTCTAGACCATGACTCCAGCATCTCTTCAACCGATCCAACTTAGCACTGACTTTGTAACTTCCTTGTCATGGGGTAGTGCTACACCCATGTTGTTGTAAACCGCTAGACCAAAACCCATGTTTTATCCCTTATTGTAATATGATTTGATGTCCCGTAAGAGTTAGTCGGGAAATGGCTTCAAAGCCATGAGCCTTGTTGTAAAATAATATTTCTGGTAGCCTTTATGTCAATTTTGTCGTAGTAATGACTTAAGTAATAGTGCTAGCTTGAGTAAATAACGGTGCTAGCTTGAAAGAATAATGGTGCTAGATTGAGCAAAGAAATATTGTAGCAGCAGAGCATGAGACCCAACGATGGCCGTGGCAGTAGCAAAGGTTGTGGCAGCAGCGTGGGACCCCGTGACGTGGCAGCAGCGCCATGGAGCATGGGAGCATTAATGACTACGCTGCAGCACAATAACGAATGGGTAACATGGAGCGTTGATGCACAGAGCATTGGCGTTGCACAGAGCGTTGGAACAGCATAAGGCTTGGCGCAACAGTACGGAGTGTGGGACCCAGCAGTGGAGCTTGGGGGGGGGGGGGGTGATAGTGGCGTTGCAGCAGCGCTACCGCTGCTGCCATCCACGGCCCTCTTCCCTTTAGTGCTTCGGTCGTAGCCTTGTCCCCTTTTAGAGCTTCGGCCAGCTCATGGATCCGTGGCTTTGGTAGCTTCGTAGCTTTGGTTGATTTTATTGTTTTGGCACATTTGTGCTAGAAGTGTGGCTAGGGCTTACTAAAGCATGTACTTGTTGTTGTCAAAGCTATAGCCTATCTGCTATTATTTATTGACATTGAATAATGCCATGACCATGACTATGGTATATTTATAGTTTCTTAATCTTGTGAGATTTAATTGTTGGAATTTATGCCTGACTTTTGTGCAATGTATACAGAACACCTTCAATATATTCAGCCGTGGAAGTTTGCAATCTTGAAATTATGCTTGATGCGACTCTGCAATTAGATGGTATGCATCTGATTAGCACTTTTATTCAAATATGATGTTTCCTTTATTCGAATATTTACGATTTTGTATAATCAGTTTGTTCTGTTTTATATAAGTAACTTATACGGGAGCACATTAAATAGCGAGTATCTAATTGAGTATAGCTCTGAAATTTTACGGGTGCACATAAAGGGGCTACAGGGTTTCTACAGTCGTAGAATGAATATATATTCTCATTTTTATTGCGGAATGTAAGACAATATTTCATATTCATAATTCTGATCTCGGTCCAGAATATATATATATTCATGTTTCTGCAGTTGAGCAGAGATAATTGATCGTTTTAGAAAAGTGGTAAAAATAGTTCGTTCGCTGAGACTTGTGAAGATTCGTTTTAGACCTAATTTTGATTTAAACTAGAAAATAAGTCAAAGAAATTAATAATATTGGGAAGAACTGGAACTCAGGATTCCACCAAAATCACTTCTGAATGATTTCTACAATGATTCTTTAACAATTATAACTCCTTTATTGACTCTGTTTCTTTTATTGACTTTGTTTCACATAAAATCTAGCAAATAAGTATAAAGATATGATACTTAAAATATGTAAATTATGCACTTATCAATAATATTAAAATTTTATCCTTTGTCAAAAACCCACCATCAACATGGAGTAATGGATTAATGGTTTCCCGAATATTCCAAGGTGGTTATACCATTATCCCCACGACTTCCACCTCTTCATCTCTTCACTACCTTCACTATTTCACAAGGAGAAGTGTGCGTTACCAACTATTATAAATAGATTGCTTATCCCATTTCAGAAACAAAACAAGCTTAGCATTCTCATAAGCTCTGTTATTCGCCGCCTCTACAAACAATTCAATACACACATTTCCTTCAACTTTCTTTGCTTCCCTACCATAAGATCAGCCTATTTCCTCTCCTTGTGACCGAAGCAGGACAGAACGACTACTATCATGGTTTAGGATTGTTCTGTACGATTTTGATTTCTGAATCTAGAGAAAGTACTTCAACAATACATTTGTTTTTCCTAGGAGCAATTTTTAGGTACTAAGAATTGGCGACCGCAGTGGGAGATCAATCTCTCGGTCATAAATCAAATTCTTCAACCATCTGAAAATCAATTCTTCAACCACCCAAAAATGGTGGATCTTAGGTCAGGTTCAACAACCAATCCCAAGTCAGTTTCAAAAACCACTACTAACCCCGGTAACACCAGTGGTGGAACTCCAGAAATCATTCCTTAGAACACCACAGCTGAAAACACCAACACTCCTTTTCGTACCACTGAAGGTGCCAAAGACAAGGAGCGGGCATCACCAACCATAGCTGATTTTGTGAAGCGCCAAGAAACCTTGAACGAAAAACTCAAGTATCCATGTAACTACCCATAAGGAAGTTCGTACGTTTCTTAAGAATTTAACGGAGCAGTTATCATCAGAATATCCTCCATCATAGCATCGTTATGTACAATAACACTACTCGGAGTGCCTTCTTCAACAATCATGTCAAGGGGAGATTTCTCATGATTTTGAGTTGGAAAAGACATACCACCATCGTCACGACTCATGGTAATCTTCAATCCTTCATCTACAAGTTCATCTCTCTGATTTGGTTCATTTTCCCCCTAAAAAAGGAGACATTATAAAGATAATGAGTTAAAATGTCTCAAGCTTGAGAAATTGAAGCAGAAACTATGAAGTTCATAAAATATGTTCATTAAAAACCTAAACATTCATTAAAAAATTGTTTTGGGTCATGACATATGGTTTAGAAAGGATATGGGTCGTTTTGCAAAAATATCGTCAGAAACGTTTTTACACTACCCTCCGGAAGAACTGAAACTGGCACTAGTTGGTAAGGAAATTGGGGGTGATTTATATACCAAATGATTCATATGGATGTCTACTACTACATTTTAAAAGGGAACGCCGATCGGATGAACTATCTAATAAGGGTGACCGAAACGCTCGACTACACGGCATATGAAAACCTACAGAATTCTGCCTGGAAGTCCAGAACTTTCCGTGTCAGGTCTTTTTAACCTAGCAAACGGAATCCAAATTCCGAAATTATTTTTTCAAAAGTGAGATCTGCCTCTTATCTAAATAATGAGAGGTCAACCACCTCATTCCTACTTTGGACGAAGATTTTACAGTCGTTACGGCAACAAGATCTGAATCTGAATTTTTATGACGACGAAAAATCGCCAAAATTCTTTATGAAATCACGTATTGTTCAACACATTTGGCGGTCTAAAATCAATAATCATGTCATTATGATTCCAAAAAAAATGAAATAAACTTACTTGGAGCTGGAACAAGTCGTCAGAAGCAGAAGGCACTTCATAATGCGACTCACCACCAAGTTCTTCGTTTTCTGTTTCAGATTCTTGAATTTTTTCACTCTGGAACATTCTATAGGTCCATTTTCACCTTGGCCTTCTTTCTCAGTACTTCCACCACAACGGTGCTTTCTAACACTAGGGTATCTTTGTTACTAGTCATCCGAGAATGACAATTATTCATAAGAGTCAGAATTCATCAAGTTCAACAAGACGTAAAATTCTCCAACTCAGAAATCTCCAAAAAGTTATACTTACTACATAAGGAGTTGAAGCGCCAAGAACAGCTGGAACACCAAACTTAAAAGGTAAATACCCAAGGTACCATGATGAGTTATGCTCCCAGACTATGTAAAAGTGCTTGTTAGGAAAAGGGACGGTCTCCACTTCCAGGAATGATTACCCGTGGCCTCTTCTCCCCAGACAGAGGAACGGCATTCGCCATAATACCGAACACAGAGCGTTCTGGGTGCCATGACTACAAGAAACAAATTAAGTGTTTAATTACTAAATAAAGGATAGTGATTAAAATAAAGATAATTTGAGATACCTGTGTCAAGTTGATGATCGAGTCGCGCATCGCTCCAGAAGTAATTTTCAAGTTCGGATGAGCTATTAATTCCTTCTTTGAAGGCTCACCGCGTATATCAGAAGGCTCACTAGAAACGAAGTCCTTAAGTAGAGTAACTTGTGCTTTCTAGAATCAAAATCCGACACGATGACGAGATCCTCATTCAAAGAAAGCAACCAGGGATACAACGATCAAACTTTATCATTCATAAAGGTCTAGAGAGATCACTTCCACTATCATTTTGTGCCTAGGAGTGTCTGTTACTGCTTCATAAGCAACAACCATATAGACCCAGATTACGACATGGTTCTGGGATATCCGTAAATCCATAGAAACAAGGCAGGCTCGACATATCTCTGTACAAATCGTTACCAAGGGACCCTCTTGTAGGTGCCAACAAGCCAACAGACCCTAAAGATTGCTCATCTCCAGAACATCACCAAACAACAGATCTGGACGCTAAAAAATTGCATAGAGGAGAGGTAATATCGTATGCCTGTGGATTTCGCCCATAAGTAAGTCTTGCTCAACAACTCTCTTTACAACCATTTGTCCCATATATCATCAAGGCTTTGGGACTTGACCTGAGTATCAACCTCAACGTTCCTTGACGATATGGATGGGAAGATGATCCTTTTCAAAAGTTTGTCAAATCGATAGGGGTTATCTCTACTAAAAAATATATATTAGAACCAATAACCCCAATTATCCTTAAAATGTGTCATCAACCTCAGATACCGAAACCCAACCCACTCTAAATCGGAGAAACTCCAGTCTCTCCCGATAAAAAAAAGAAGAAGAAGCCATATCTGATCATTAAAGCTATGTTAGGTGGATGCTACTAACTCGTCAATACTGGTAGGCCAATAGGGGTAGTCGTACATGGCAAGTGTCTTAAACATGTCAAGGATTAAACATTTCACCACCCCTGACAAAGCTGTCAAGGGTTAAGCACTTTACCACCCCTAGCAATATTTCTCTGTTTTACACAACATTTGTAATTCCTCCAAAATGTTTGCAGTGCCTTGCATTCATACTTAGGATTTCAATTTATTTAACTGAACAAATTATTATTTCTCTCTCTAGAAAATCCTCGCAAACCACTCAAAATCTACCTACTCAACATTCCAAAATAAAACCACAGAAAATTTGGGTATCTCAAAAACAATAAAAATCCTCGAAATTTAGTATTTAGAAAAAAAATCTGAAGACTGTTCATCACCATCGGCATATGCTCTTTCCACTCGTGCAAGGGCTTCACTTGCAAGCCTCAACTCTCAGGATAGTCTTTAAGCATCATCTCTAGCCTTGGTAATCGTTTCTAAGTCGAAAACGTGCCTACTTCCTTCAAGTTCTCCTGAATGGTTCTCATTTGACGATAAAGCCATCCAACAACAAGCTTAGCCATCTCATCTTCCTCCAAGATTCAGGTCCTGTTAAATTCAAAGTCAAAGTCAACTCCCGCGTTCGGATACTCATTTGGTGCAGTTTTCATCGCATTGGCATCCTACGCAACATCACTACTTGGAGCATCATCTTCAACAACTGCATCCAAACGATCACGTGAACAACACTCGGGGAATGAAGGTTTGCACGAGCTCCCCTCATTATCAAGAACCTCTCCAAACATAGAAGAGATAGTCAACCAAAGATTAATAGCCTTGAAAAAGTCTTCTGCTCTCCAAAGACAATATATATTCACCTCTCCTAATTACGTTGACAGATCTGGTAGGTGCCTGCAACCCCAAACGAGGTAATGATGCATCCCAAGCCTACTCCAGAAAATACAACTTTATAAATCAAATGATGTACGACTGGGGTCTGCTTGCTACTAGCCTCAAGGAATATCAAATTTGGAAGGACACTGATTGATGTTGGTAATGTTGTCAACATCATTCCCCTCAAAACTCGCAGAGCCGTGAGAATCACTCGTCAAGAAGTTGTTAATAATATAATATAAATCAAAGACCATCAAGGAATATCCCAGGATGCTTATGGTCACATCACTCTGCATATAAATATGGGTTTGCCCGGGTGGAAACCAAATTTTACATAATCAGAGAAGATCCACGGTATGACGTGATCCTAGGATGAACATGGCTACACTCTAACAAGGTTCCTCCATCGCCATAACTCACAAAATTCTAATCCAGAGTATTTGATACACGATTCATCCTTATGCTACTTGGAGGTATTTCGAACGCTGAAGACATTGAAACAAGACTCCTGAAGTAGATGCAGCATCATTCATCCATGAATATCACGGGTCCTTTCAACATGTATCTTTCTGTCAAGTGAATGAACACCCGTTAGCTGCACTTGGGGAATTGATCTTGTTGGGGAAGATCAATCTGAATCCATTTCGATCAATGTAATCCCTAGAGCCAAGTCAGTGCAACCTAATGATAGTACTGAAGGAAACAAATCATGAACTTCTCTATATCACAACCCTGCGCGACTGAGAAACTTCATCCCCCACCAATTATATCTAGAATAAGACTCTTTTATCTGCTTCTACATCGTCAATTTTAAGACGAAGCCACTTCACATTCAAGTCATGGATACGATTCCAGGGGCTCATTGGATGAATAATCAAAGACTACGATGATGCCTCGAATAACATGGCTTTATCTTTGGAGCAACACTAGTCGTGGTCCAGCATCAACACTGGTCTTAGGAGTAGCATCCTTATGACTGGATTTATCAACCATCTATTCCTTACAGTATCAATCTTGGAATCGATGTGCTTAAACCTACAGCAAAAACATGGGAATCCGCCTCATCTGCATTTTTAATCTGTCGTCAGCTCTCCCTCTTGACTTCCATTATCTCCGATCTTGATGTCACCGGCTTCAACTAGTCTTCATCATTGTATTCTCTATCTACGATATATTTGTTGTCATTCTGATACTTGATGATGCATACTCAAACTCCAAGCGCTAACACCTGCTGCTTACTCACGGGGGAGTCTAATATATCCAAAGCCCAAGTATGCGTGGAAAACATGCCTGAAGGAAATATAGCTAAGTAATCACCCTTAAACTAAACTTTTGAAATTCATATTTTACATTTTAAAACGAAACCCTTACTACAGGAAGTTTTGGCTAACCTCTTCAAAAAAAACATATAATGGCAATATTATAGTCTCTCAGATATGAGCTTTAAATATCATATATGTTATACTGTGCCACTCAGTATCCACTTTTATATAGAATCGAGAACCATTGGACGACTTCTAGATGGATTGACCACTAGTATAGAGCAATGACGTCTTTAGAATGTCACTAGTGACGGTTGTTATTCCTGTCCAGATGATCTCTGACTATACATAACACTGAACCATTTATAAGTCAAAATAATTCCACGGCTGAATTTCTTATACTAGTTCTACATAGCTTTTGCATATGTATGAACCCGTAAAAGTTTCAGGGCTTTACCCAACGAAACCCTCGTTATTTCATGTGCATCCATGTAAACCATTTGTATTAATCAGAATACGCTGATTATACCAAATTGCAAACATTCAGAATGGATGTTATACCATTTCTGAATAGAAAGCTCTAAATTAGATGCATACCATCTAAATACAGAGTCGCATTGAATATTATCTCAAGTTGTAAACTTCCACGACTGAATCTCTTGAATATGTTCTGTATGCACTGCATAAAAGTTAGGCGTTTTATGTCACAAATGAACTTACTTCAAGTCGTAGAACCTCCATGGCTGAATTCCTTGAATATCAATGCTCAAATTCTAATCGTCTTAGTGTTCAGATGGCAGTAATGCCTTAACACTCATCTTAGTGTTACGATGACAGTAATTCCTTAACATTCATCTTAATATTCTGACAGCAGCATTGCTTCAATCCTCTCTATAACCAACTAATGTTCCAAATACCTTCCCGTTGTTACTATAGTAAAAGAAGAACGCTACAAATACCCGAGAGTACAGAGAAAAACTTGCTCAACCAACTGTTACTCTTCTACTGATATTTAAGCATTAAACAATAAAAGTCACATATTATTTCGTTTGGTAGACCACCATCTAGTGCTTACCACGCAACATTACTCGTTCCGCGTTAAACAGAGGACTTAATGTTGATGGTGGATTTTTGACAAGGGAGAAAATCATAATATTTCTTTTACTCAGTTGCAGAAGCATGAAATAAAATATAAAAAAGTTCTGACCCGACATCAGAGTTATAAATACATACTGCTATCTTACATTCCGCAAGAGAATTAAGAATGCATATTCAGCTCATAGATGCAATAGCTCTGTAGCTCGTTATATATTTATGCACTTTCAAAATTTCAGGGCTTTACCTAGCTAAATCCTCGTTAGTTCATGTGCATCCATATAAACTATTTGTATTAATCAGAATACGTTGATTATACAAAATTATAAACATCCAGAATAAAGGCTATGTCATATCTGAATAAAAATACTAATTAGATGCATACCATCTAATTGCAGAGTCGCATCAAGCATATCTCAAGTGGCAAACTTCCACAGCTGAATTTCTTGAAAATGTTATGTATGCACTGCATAAAAAGTTAAGCATAAATGCTAACATTAAATCTCATACAATTGATAAGCCCTAAACAGGTCGTAAATATAGCCACGACATTAAACGGATGCCAAAGCTAGTGGTGCACAGGCAATAACCATGGAACTAGCAATTGCC
Source organism: Papaver californicum (assembly GCA_023531435.1). Taxonomy (NCBI): domain Eukaryota; kingdom Viridiplantae; phylum Streptophyta; class Magnoliopsida; order Ranunculales; family Papaveraceae; genus Papaver; species Papaver californicum. The sequence goes on along the minus strand of JAJJMC010012356.1, from coordinate 1,163,828 downwards.
AACCTTAGCGAACCCTAGCCACACTCCCAACACCAATGAGTAACACACGTATGTGCCAAATAGACAAATATCCAAAAATCCAACAAAGCTAACAAAGCACGCGCCAAACAGGCCCTAGCAGTGCTAGCATTAGTACCAACGCTAGCGCTAGTGCTAACACCAGTGTCAACTTAAGCGCTAGCGCTAGCACAAGCGTCACCCTTGACGCCCTGGTAAGCCTTCACCCTTTTTCCCTATTTTATCTTTTTCCTCTCGCGCTTCATGCTTGCACCATCACCTAGGCTACAACCATGACATCGGTAGGTACTAGCAACACCATGGTCAAGCTTGTAGCACTCATATACATCATTGTAGCTAGCATAACATTCTGTTACAACAAAACTCAGAGTTCATGACTCCAGTAACTCTCACGAGAAATCAAAACATGTTACATGGGGGGATTCTTCATGGGTTTTTGTTCTGGTGGTTACAACAACATGCAGCGTGGCAACACCCCATGATAAGAAAGTTACAAAGTAGTGGTAAGGCTGAAGCAGTTAATGGATTAATGGAGTAATGGTTTCCAAAAAATTCCAAGGCGGTTATACCATTACCCCCCCCCCCTCTCCGCCCGACTTCAACCTATCCATCTCCTCACTACCTCTACTACTTTACAAGAAGAAGTGTATGTTACCAACTATTATAAATAGGCTGCTTAGCCCATTTCATAAATAGAACAAGCTTAGCATTCTCATAAACTTTGTTATTCGCCACCTCTACGTACAATTCAATACATACATTTCCTTCAACTTTCTTTGCTTCCCTCCCCTAAGATCAACCCATTTCCTCTCCTTGTGACCGAAGCAGGACGGAATAGCTACTACCATGGTTTAGGCTTGTCTCATACGATTTTGATTTCCGAATCTAAATAAAGTACTTGAATAGTACATTTTTTTGCCTAAGAGCAATTTTTAGGTACTAACATCCTTAAACCAAGCACATAATAATAGTTACTTTATATAGCTGAAATAATACTGAGCAGTTACATTTTAGTGTAATATGATACCAAGCAAATCACCTAACCACATTGATCAAATGGAAATGATGAAAATTTTGAACTATATACGCAACTGAGATTTTATACAAACACGTAATGGTTACACATGAAGTTCACATACTTTATCATAAAGCTTCCCTATTTCAGATTCCCTGTTGTGATAGAGTAAGGACCATTATAAAGTACTAAAAACTATTATATTTTTTTAGAACCTACTAGGTTGGGCACAATACAAAAGTACTACCTTAGAAATTTGTGTTCTTATGTTAATATTGAACTTCAAATCCAAATTGATTACTCAATTGCATAATCTTGAAGAGTAAACAAATCACTGGCAACTTGATTATGAATTTTCTAACACTCAATTCAAATTGATTTATCTTGACTATGTGTACACTATGAATCTACCATAACCTGAATCGTCGTATCGTCTAGTTAATGTTTCTAAGGTGTTCTTTTAGTGAATGCCTATCACGGAGAGATTGAATGGAATAATCGAAATTAAAACGTATTAAGCTAATAACACAATAACTTTTCAGATCTACATACAAGCTATTTTATTCTATCAAACAAAACTACTTCATATGAGATCAGAAAATCAATAACTAAACACATAACAAGAAATTATATATCATAATAACAAGATCGTGCATGAAATTAGTAAAGAGAGAGAGAAAAGAAACTTGACATACCTGATTCACTGAGTGCATCAAATTGTTCAACCTTTAGACCTTTCTTCCACAAATACAACCATAAACAACTTCTGCAAATCAAAATAAGCATAGGATTTCACTTCAAATTGATCAAAGATTCAAATCAGAAAACCCCCAAATTTTATAAACCTAGGGTTCCATTTTCATTAAAATCCCCAAATTTTATTTATGTGTAACAAATAGAATCAAAAGATAATAAAAACCCAATTCGAAATAAAATATATGATATGATTCATACCTGTTTAGAAGAATAAAGAAGAATTTGTTATAGTCTTGTTACTTGTAGATGTGTAGGAGAAATAATAAGAATAATTAAGAAGAAGAAGAAGAAGAAGAAAAAGAAGAAGAAGAAGAAGAAGAAATGGTGTCTGTGGTGGTGTGAGTCGTCATAACTCCCTGCTAGTGGTGGAAACTGGAGATAGTTGTTTTATGGAGAATCGAGTGATGAAGAAGAAGAAGAAGAGAAGAAGTTTATGAGTCTGAGTGAGTACATAGTGAGAGTGTGAGAGGATGATAGATGAAAATAGTCTATATACCTAGGATGAAGGGATAGGATTAAATCTAATATATGGCTTAGATTAGTCAGTACAAACGGTACGGTACGGTTCGCTCGGTAATCATAAGAAAACTGGTACATGTTCCGACAACCCCTCAGTTTTGAAATTTAAAACCGGTAACTGTGTCGAACCCTTCGGTTCTGGTCCGGTTCCAACGGTTCTAATCCGTTCTTTTAGTCTCGGTCGGTTCCTGTGCAGCCTTAAACAATATTGTGTGATGAAAGACTTGTGTTTCTCAGGTTACAAATATAATTAATATCATCACAATGATCCATATTCCTGGAGGAATGTTATTGGAAATTAATTCTGCACGCATGAATTTTTATCCCATTCCTTTCATGACAATATCATGATATTTCTAAATGGTTGGTATGACCATAACAAGTAGTTTTATATGCATTTCTGGAACTTTGTTCCCATTTCCTTTGTGAAGTATTAGAAGGGAAATTTCCCTTTTACCATTTCCTGGAACTTAAAATGTTTTTCTATTGTCATTAGACGAAGATGAAGCATTGTTCCTGCATGTATGTGTTTTCTTAGATCCTCCTATTGAGTGAGTAACATGATTATGCCTTAACATTTTAATTTCCAGTAGTCTGAACTATTTGTTCACGATATCTTGATCAATTGATTGATGTTTCAGTGTGTTTACAATTAATCTTGAGAAGTTGTATTTGTTGGGTCAATCCCTTTCCAAGTTCATTATGAAGGGTTGGAATCTCGATTCTTGAATTATTCAAAGACCGAGCAAGTCTTTTACATTAAATAGGTTTTCCATCAACTTCCTTACGAAGTGAGTCTTTCTTTTTTTGACTCTTGAGGAGTTCAGTTAGAACATCAAGTGATTTTCTTGTAAATCTTATGTTTTGAGACCTGTGATCAAACATAAGTTCCATGACATTATTAACACTCCTGAAAGGTTTTCCTGTCCATGAGGACAAGGTTAACTTCATACTTTAAAGATTCTCTTGATGAGTAAAAAAATTAGTAATTATGTCAGATGGACATGATGAAGATGTTAAAATGTTTGTTGTTCAAGCAGTATCACTAAGAAGTTTCCTTTCTATTTTACTGTCTGAGACACCTATCTTGGGTATAGGATCTATCTTCAGCTTATCATGAGTTTCTTCACACTTATTCAAGAGTTTAACATAAATGAGGAAAATCTTGTCGAACATTTAGTGTAATCAAATCGAAAGTGTGAATTACCAAAACCTTGTGATACGCTAATTGAGTCTTTTCCTGGTTTTCCCATAACCTTAATTTGACTCATGTCTTATAAGTTGGATCATTTCAAAGTTAAAACACATATTGTTAGATTTTTTTGTGTTTTCCTTCTCCGATACCAACTGGAAAAACGAGGGTACCGAATACGTCGCCAATTTTTTTTTTTTTAACGTATAAGACGCATCTTGAGCAATATTTTGAGAACCATACTGGACATTGAACCGGTAAGATAATTAGGTCTGGGTAAATTGGTCTAAATAGTGGTTTGATGAGGTTCACTAGGCCAATTCATATAGAAAAACATTAAGAGATATTGGTCGATCTTGTGTGGGCTTTAAAAGAAAACTGCTAGTGTTTAACTAGTCTTATTCACCAAACATGTTCCTAAGCGGTTTATGTATATTTGGTCGTTACATCGTTTGCAATTTGCATCTAAAAACCCCTAAAATACTTATACATAAACTCACCATTATCCATTGTATTCCTCCTTTATAGTTCCTTATCTTAATCTTTATATTTGTTCCTTCTTTGATTGTGTTAGAGTACTGCTCGATTGAACTCATCGAGTGTTGGTATGTCAAGTTTAATTCCAAAATTCACCCCTTGAATTGCTTAATAAAGTCAACTTTGTGGTATATTTAGGACATAGGAATGTTGAGATATGCTCAAATTAATCATTGAAGACATGAAGATGTATTAAAGAGCAAACAAAGACATCCTCCTTCAGATTGGGTTAGTAACTATTATCTTGACTTGTTACATTTCTATCAAGTTCTTACAGTCGTATTCATTGAAAATATAGCATCCGAAGTTTGTTTACATGGCTTTAGCATATAGATAACTTGATCACTATCTAAAATTAAAGTATCGAGAGGAAGGATATGCCTTAGTTGTTTTTACAACTTATTGTATTGAGTTACAAGGTATAGTTTTCTATACTTTTTTGATTTCGACATAGCACTAATATGATGATTATTGTTAAACTTTCGACTTGAATCTATGCTTTGAAAACATGTTAGAAAGTAACATCTTAGACATGTGTTAAAGATAGTGTGAACTCGAATTAACGTTTGTATTTCAATAAGAATTTCAGGACCGATCCCAAAACCGATCATATTCAAGATGGATCCCAGGACCGATCCCATAACCAACCTGAATTGATTCAGAAGTATTTTTTTGAATTTTTTATTACTTTCTTAATAGATTTCGATGTTGACATAACTAGAATAAGAAAGTTCATATGTCATGAAATATTGAACACACATTTAACTTCAACATATTATTTTTTATATTTATTTTTTTGAGATTCAAGGCAAGATCCTGATTAATATTGGAGATTGATTTTTGTGTACTTTCCTTTCCCAGAAAATTGCACATAATTAATTGACTAATTTAGCAAAGTACGTGGATTTGCAACTAGCTATTAGTAGGATATCTCAAATATTAATGTCGGAAAATTATTAATTATATATTTTGAAAACAACATTTTTGTATTTATTGCAAATGAGTTATACATTTTAATATAATCATATAATAATATCAAGATCTTTGCTAATTTTGGAAAATATCTTTATGGCATATCTTTTAAGTTTTTAAATTGGTAGATCTTGTTTTCAAATAACTAGCCTTGGTCATAACACTATAAAATAGTCTTATATTCTTACAAACTCATCTCATAACAAATTAAGTTGTGTGGTAGTTAATTTAATAATGACAAGTAGTTCTGATTAAGATCGAACGAAAGCACGATTAACTAATATACAACCTTCTTTGGGATCAAGAAGAGCTAGAAGTTAGGTTGGTGGGAAACTAATTATACTTGTTGAACTAACATTTAGCTATATTCAATAGACGTTTATTCCATGGTTTTTTTCTTCTGCAATAAGGCCATTCAAGAACTTTGAGGATCGGGTTATACAAATTCAAGTGAATCATAATTCGTAAATAGACCTATTGATTTTCTATTGTTAACAAACTTCGTTCTGTGTGACAATCAATGGAGGAATCAAGTTGTTTTACAGATGTTACTTTGAAGATTTCGAATATTGAAGACTTTGAAGATTGAAGACTTTGGTATAAAAATCCTGGTGTGGTTATATGCTTGACTTGATTGACTGGGACGGTAACAAGGAGTTTACTTTGTAAACAAAATATCCTTATAGATCTAACAAGTAGTTTATTTCAGTAAACGTAAAACTTGTTGATACAATTAGTATGTGATTTTCGCAAACATAAATCTTGTAGAATCAAGATTGATAGCTTCGGTAATCATTGTGTTAATTGATCTTATTCAAGGAGTTTCATATCTAATCAGAACATGTGAATTTAGGTAGATACATACCCTTAACTTTATACAATAAACTAGTATGCCATTAAATGAATGAACTTGAAGTACTTTACCTTTATGTACTCATCCAAACAAAACAAAATTGCTTTGACTTTAATATATGATTAACCTTAATTAAGCACACACACTTGATTGAGATAGACTAATCTGATTTTATCAAACTAAACTTGATTTTTTGGTAGACCACAAAAGCTAACAGTTTGTGGTTACAAACATGATATAATTATATTATTATTATAAAATTTTCCGTCAAAGCTTCACAGTTATAATAATGCAGATGGTGAAAGCTTGATCAATCAAGTGGAATCAAAAAATAAAGCTTTTAAGACTTGTAAAGAAACAACAATAAAATTAGAGCCTTTATCAATTGAAATTAAACTCCAGCAAAATAAAATTAAAACTAAGTCATTCTTGATAGTCGTCGAAGAACTGTCATAAAAACGACGAATTTCTTACCATGTAAAAAAACTCATGATGACCAATTTGGAGAAGACTTAATAACCCAAAAAAAAAGAAAACAACTACAAAAGACATAGAAATTATAAAAATTAAGACTCCTAGCATGTTTGGAGGAGAAATGAATCAAAGCACAAAACTATTTGGAAATTACCTTGGTGATATGAAGACATTTTAGGTTCAAAGAATCACAACTGGATACCTTTTTCATTCATATGTTGAACCTCACTGAATCGATCTCTTCCATTAATAAACATATGTAAAGAAATATAGTTATATAACGGGTTTTGCGTGTTTACCCTTCAACCACGCATCAAAAATCGCTGAGTCGCCCTCTCCAAAATAAATTAGTAGACACAAAAAGATAGAAAATTAAAAAATGAATTTAAAACATATTCGGTTGATCTGCATCGCTTGAGAATTTAAAGGTTTCACTAACTTACGTGGAAAGTTGGTAGTTTTGGAAAAATCGATAATTTTTTAAGAGAAGAGAAACAACATCGATAACACTCCTTTGGAGCATATTGTCCAATAAACACAATGACATACATACATCTAAAAACCTGCGCCGAAATGAATCTATAAAAATGATTCTTCTTGAATTTAAACTGGGACCTCCCTGGGAGATGTAAGCCAAAGGTTGTCAAAAAAGATGACTTGCCTTATTGATGTCGTTGAGGAACATCAAGGGGAATTGATATACCTACATCGACTAGAGAATGTATCGCTTCCTTAAAGGAGAAAATATAAGGAAAAAACATATTTCATGTTTCACCTATATGTTGAAATATATAGATAATCCGAGAAGAGAATGAGAGAATGTGCTTGAGGCTTTGAGGAAATCATGGTTTTTTCATGAACAGAGATACTGATGGAATGAGATTGTCGGAACATATACCAAGTGAAAGCATAACAATCATACCAACCATAAGGGAACAGATGCTAGGAAAAAATAATTATGTTTATTGTTCATCTGATAGGAATTCGGGCTAATCATTCATATATACCACACACGAATATTTCAGCCCACCAATCTTTACAGATTTCCTCAAAACTAATTGGTAAAACAATAAAAGTGATATTCTATTATCAACAATACGATAGTTTGGTTATGTTTATATATTCATGTTCATCCGTTATAGTATTGTTAGGGATAAAATGAATCGCCCACGAAGTGATGTCATCATTTTTTGGGGCGACGTCATGGTACGATCCCTATGTCATCATTTCTTGGGGCGACGTCATGGTACGATCCCTATGTCA
>JAJJMC010012356.1:1131443-1156219 GCA_023531435.1 Papaver californicum | reverse complement strand
ATGTCATCATTTCTTGGGGCGACGTCATGGTTCGATCCCTATGTCATCATTTCCCGATACGACGTCATCATGCCCCGGAGCGATGTCATGGATCGATCCCGATACGACGTCATCATACCCCGGAGTGACGTCATGGTTCGATCCCTATACGACGTCATCATACCCCGGAGTGACGTCATGGTTCGATCCCTATACGACGTCATCATGTCCCAATACGACGTCATCAAGTACGATACCCATCTTGGCACGATCCGACGTCATCATTTTCCAAAGTGACGTCATCAATCTCGATAGACCAAGTCAATTCCGTACCAACTTTTGGATAAAGATCATTTAGAAGATAAGGACGATAAGGACACATGGCAAGCTTAGAAGAATCACCATCGACACGTGGCGAACTATGAGGACATGTGGCGAAGGGCTTTTTAATAATTATCACATTATTTATACTTATAAATAGAAGTTTAGAAACAAAGAAAGGAGGGACTTTTGGGTACTTCATTTTTAACTAGAATAAAAAGATTAATGGAAATCTCTTGTGTGATCTTGTCTCATTTTTATGGTTCTTTTACTATGATTTTTGGTTGTTTTGGGTTGATAAAAATTTTGGCCCAAACAAGTATAACCCAGTGTTTGGTTATGCCAGTATCACTATATTACATATCATATTGAGCTTTACCAGTATCGCCACGGACCGGGTAGCGAAGATTTTTCAATAGGAAAACACTAGTGGTTGAGCTTTACCAGTATCGCCACGGACCGGGTAGCGAAAATTTTTCAATAGGAAAACACTGGTTAAGACTTGTATCCCATAAGATATATTTCCACCCTTGTAATATCTACAAAACATGTATGATGGCATTGTGGAGGGTACTACTTAATTATGTAGATGACTGGTCGGTCTCTTGCACAATCCGTTAATATATTTTAACAAATATCTGATTGTTTTTCATTGGATACGACCGGATATCATAAAGGATCATAGACTATTTTTATTTAAGCTCGCTTGAACTTCTATAATACAATTCAAAAAAATCAAAACATCAACACCCTCAATCAAAAAGGAAAAAATTTCTAAACTTGTAAACTCAGTTGGTTTAAACAAGTTACACCAAAAAAAACTTATGAAAAGAAATAACTTGACCGGTATACAATAGTGTAAATGTCCCATAGTATACAAATATTCTGTCTCCTAGATATAAAAAAAAAAGTTCCTCTGATAACGTTCATTTGAATTTACCCAATCCTCACCATCCAGTTTAGATAATTTAGATAATTTATCTGAAAATAACCTACCTTATTTTGACTTTCGTACATAAAACAATCTTCAAACACCACCCAAAATATCATTAATTAAAATTACCTATTTTTATGCAAATCCAAACAAATCCGGTACTCTTGTTGTTCTCCAACGAATAACTAAAATAAACCAAAACTAATACCCAAAATAAGTAAATACTTTTGGTATAAGTACCTCCCTTCGTCCCATATTGTTAAACAGGCAACCAAAAGAAATACAAAAATAACATAAAAAGAGTAAAAAAAACAGTTTTTTCTTCAAGTCCAATCTTCGGTGTTAATTCTCAACTTTCGAGAGTTTACCGATAATTTCATATTTAACCATCATGGACATGAAGAAGATTTCTTGCGTTGTTCTCCTTGTTGTTGCAACTTCCATGAACGCAGCTTTGGTTGGTGCCACTAATGTCCAAGCACCAGCTCCTGCACCTATATCTGGTGTTGCAGTTGCAATGCCCGTTGTTGGGTCACTTGTTGGCGCATCACTAGTGTCATTTTTCGCCTTTTACATGTAATAAGTTTCAGAAATGTAACAATAAATCGAAATATTAGGTAAATAAATGGAACTATTCATCCATAGTATGGCATTCCTTTAGATTTTTTTCCCTTGTAACAATGGCAATGCGCAAAATTAAATAAGAAAATAAAAAAAAATTAGAAAAATTGTGTGGTTTCTGGCCAAACTTATTTAGTTTAGTTTCATTTTTAGTTTTTCGTATTTTTTTTTAGTTTTGTTGTAAAGTTCATTAGTATATTCACTCATGGAAAATGAGGGAAATATAAAAACATTAAGTCTCGGAAAAATACAAGTAAAAAAGAAGTGAATTTATTTTTGTAATTAATAAGTAAATTGTTGTCATTTCTCATTGCATGCTAGCTAGAAGAGTGTGAGGGTATTAAATCCCAAACAACACGTGTTTAAATACTATGGAAGGAGTATCAGATTATGATGAAACGAGAAACATTGAAACAAAATTCTTTGATAAGTACTGAAACAGACATCTGAAACTTTGATAAAGTACTGAAGCAAATATCTGAAACAGACAGCTTCGTTGCATGATCGACACTAAGTTGCGGGAAAGCATGGCACATTGTACAAAACAGACATCATTGTTGCATGACTGACACACAAGCTGTGGGAAAGCCTGGCACAATAAAGGGAACTGACAAACATCGATGCATGATGGACACGTCTCAGTTGTACAGGTTGCGGAACAAAAGAAACTAAAGCATGACAAGTCACTTTCAATAGTCACATGTCAGACATGCCATAATTTTAAAAAGACCGCAATATTCATCCAAATCCAAAAATAATAACTTAAATACAAGTCCGCAGAAGAGGAGCGGGACACCAAGCGGGAAGCTAAGGGAAATTAAGAAGTACGCATGACAAGTCTTGCAGGACATACAAGTAAGAGTGCGGGATAAGCTTCATTCTAAAGTCAGCATAAGAACTAATAGGTGGAAAGTTTAGATTGGAGGGTCCCATGATATTTACTATAAATACCAAACTCCAAAACAGAAAGAAGGGACTGGAAAAACTTTGGAAAATTTGGCAGAAGGAATAGGATCAAAGGAAAAAGTTTAGGTATGAATATTGTGTTAATTATAATCCTAGTTCAATAATTCTTTGATAAATTTTACTTGATGCAAATTGTATTTGATCCTTTTGTAGCACACCATCATGAATAAAAATCATCCAAATCATTATCACCCGTGGATGTAGACAATCTGATTGTCGAACCACGTTAAATAATCGTGTTGATTCATGTTTCAATTTCATGTTCTGATTACCTATCATGTTTTGATTTCATTATATTAGATTTGATCTGACTATGTATTTGACTCTTATGGTTGTGACCCAAAGATTAGATTTTTGGTAATCAGAATTTGACGCTAGAAACAGGGAATGGTAAAAGAATTTATTCTACCTGTCGAAATCTTCATTTTGAAACTCTTGAATTTTGTTATCTTATAAACCTATATCAACATTTTTAATCAGGAGTTCTTTTCTCTTTAAGTGATATTTCAAAATTCTGCATATAGTTCTTCTTCGAACATTTCAATTGATGTTTATTTCGAATTAACTGTTATGTTCATACACAATACTTCTTTAATTAATAATTCTCATTTATATTAATATTTTTTATTACCTTAGATGTTCTCTAAACCATGGGTTTGAAAACTTTGCTCATAAACTTCCACCAAAATATTATGTTTTATAACGATATTTGCAAAAGAATTTGTCCTGAAACCATTAAATCTATGTGTCTCTAATTATAACTGTTGTAAACCATTAAACCAATAAATTTGAAAAATAACTATTGTACACATTCACTTTTGACATTTTTGTATGAGATAATTTTTTTGTGAAAACATTAAAAGTCAGATATGGCCTAAAATATATGATCTTTTCAAAGTCTCATTGGAGATGCTCTTAGAATTCAGATCCTTCTCAAAGGTTGACGAACACTGACTGCCTTGACCGTTTAAGAAATTTTTGGTTTTTCACTTCATTTAAATATAAGACGGCGATAACTAAATATCACGCTCATTTATGTTAAATACAACTACTACCGGTGAAACGATCAATTTAACCGGAAATTTTTTCTCTTTCCTTTTTCTCTTCCTCTCCCCCTTCTCAAAAACTCTAGCAGTGTTATATTTGTCTTGCTCAGATTTCTTTTCTTTTTATGTTTTAGTTGATAGTTAATCGAATAAGACACTTTCTTTATATTTGGGGCCATTTTTCTTTGCTATATTGGGGTGATTTCTTCAAATTTTAATGGTTTATTCGTGGCTTGCTATTCTCGATTCAAGAATCGACGATTTAACACGGCGTCGCTTTGAATCTATACTCATGGGATTTAGGGTATCCGATTTTGATTGGATTTAAAGGATTATCGACAAAATACTCATATCTTTTAAGACCATCTCTTATCAAAGAAAAATAAAATCATATTAAATGGTCGAAATTGATTTCGGATTATACCATTATTCATCCCTTCTACATATCTAAAAATTGGATATCTTTGCGGTTTATGTCTCTTTCTCTTCATGATTTACATGTAATCGATATCTTTATTGTATTAGAGTTTTGATTATCTTGTATTTTGATAATTTTTTTACTCTCGTAAGCAATTATGTAATCACTATTTTAATTTAAATAAATTGAAATATGTTGATTGACCTGATGCGTGTCGTAAGTGCAACAAATTAGTCAAGATATTTCTTACTAGTTAACTAGTAATATAACGATAGTAAGGATCGTTCCCACAGAGAGCTGTGTAATTGAGATGTTATTTAGATTAGAAAAACTATAATAAAAGTGAATACTAAGGGGGATTGGTTGAGTAATTAACTAAAAAAATAAAAACATAATAAAAAGACAATAAGAATAAAGAGATGACTAAGGAGTCCTTCGCTGTTACCAAACATTGATTGAATTAGTATACTTATCTATCTTTCGTCGGAATCATTCATCACCAACCGTAGAATAACAGGTATGCTTAGTTATCCCCAAAACTCCTTATATCACCAGATAACAGGTACGCTTAGTCACCGGATTGTATTCGTCTGAGTCACCTTGAGGTTCTCTTATAAGATGCAACTCAATCGAATGTTCTAAGGTTGTGAATTTAGGTTTGATCCCATCAGTTAAACTCAGCATGCTCGATTCATTTACTGGTGTTGTTTTCACACACGATTGCTCCACAGAATCCCTCTGCAAGGTCTCACGTTTTCTACTTGCGTAGGAGATGCTCGACAATTACCGATCGCTCAACTCTTTACTATCATTAGAATGATCAATAAATTAATCCAGTTGTACACTTGAACAATCTAGAAATCAATCATAAACCCTAGATATAGTGAAAACAAACGATAATGATTAAAACTCCAAATAAACTTGTATTACTACTAAAGACTTACATCTACAACATTGAATTCATCTTTAATCAACAAAAAATTAGCTACTCATATTACAAAGAAGAATAGTTTCCCCCTAAAAGGGTAAACCCTATATTTTAAGATGTAGAAGTTGTGATATGAGAGGTAGAATATAATATATTACTTAAAGATGTCTTGTTTGATCCTTAGATGTATTCTTTTATAGCCTTCAATGCTTGTCCCACAAGTATCATCTCTTTCTAGGGTTTAGAATCCTCCCGGGACCGTGTTTTCCTTGTTTTAGAAGCCCAAACACGTGCCAAATACCCTAGTACGGTTGGGTCCAACCCAACCGAAATTATGAAAATAAAATCTTGTCAAAATCACCAGATTTACGATTGAGTTTGAGTCCAATAAACCCAACCTTAATTATTCCTGGACATTTTTTTGTATTTCACAGTTTTGGTCATAATTCTCTCATACGATGTCCGATCGACCTCATTCTTTTTTGGTTGCCTTTATATTTCAATTTTCCACAAGATACCAATGACAAAATATTTATATCTCTTCAACTAATTTTACGGTTAGGTCCAGCCCAACGTAATTTTTCCTGGAACTTGATTTCAAAATTGACTTCTTTTACGGTTAGGTTTTGGAATAATTTCTCAACCGTAAATCTTCATGGAACTGTTGTTTCAAATTTGTGTTTCCATCCTTTAACTTCTCCTTTTCATGCCAGAATGAACTCCTTTCCTCTTTTTAGCTCTCTTTAACACCATTTCCATTGATTTCGGATGATTCACCTAATATAAGACATAAGATAGAAAACAAATGTAATAACAAGTTGTTTGTACCTAAAATTTGGTTCAAGGGTAAAAAATATACTGTAAAAGTACTTTCTTTAGGTTCGAGGATCAAAATCGTACAAAAAAAGTCCAAACCAAGAAGATGGCTATTCATTTTTTGCTTCGGTTACAAAAAGAGAAGACGAGTTGATCTTAGGGTAAGGAAGCAAAGAAACATTGAGGAAATTAGTGGTGATGAACAGTGTGTAAAGGTGTTGAACTATGGAGAATAACAGAACTTGTGAGAATGATAAGCTTGCTCTGTTTTTCTGAATAGACTAAGTAGTTTATTTATAATAGTTAGGAATACACACTGCTTTCCTAGTTAGTAGTGAAGGTGGTGAAGAAATGGAGAAGTGGATATCGTGGATGTAATGCTAAGATAGGTTAAAGAAGTTTCTGGAAAACCCCTGACCATGACTCCATCATCTCTTTAACTGCTATAATCGTCACCACTACTTGTAACTTTCCCATCATGGGGTGTTGTCACGCCACATGTTGCTATAAACCACCAGATAAATACCCCATGAAGAATCCCCCCATGTAACGTGTTTTGATTTCTCGTAGGAGTCAGTGGAGTCATGGACTATCAGACTCAAAGCACGTGAGTAATTAGGAGTTTGTCGTAAGATAATACTACCAATAAGTTTATGCTAACGTAACATGTTTGCAAGTTATGCTAGCAACAACGCACATGGGTGCCATTGGCATGGTCGAGATGTTGTTAGCACATGCTAGTGACATGTCTATGGTCTGACCAACATTACCGCTGCCACATTTGGTGTCATGGCAATAATTTGGGCAGTATTTATGCTAGCGCATGTTGGTGCCACGACCATGGCTTGAGTGATGTTAGCACTATCTTGGATTGGTGTTGCGGCCAAGTCCTTTGTCAGCTGGTGTCAGCACGTACATGTGCTTTAGCCACGACCTAGGTGCTGCAATGCTTGGGAATTCTAACAAAATAATGGTGCTCATGCAGTGATGGAGCTGGCGCTGGTGGGGTGATGGCGCTAGTGCTGGCAGCACGATGGTGCTGGTGCTGGCAGCGTGAGTATGGCCTGCTAGCGCTGGCACTTGCCAGTTCCATGGTCATGGCCTATGCGCGTCTAACGCTAGCACTTGCCAGTGTCGTTGGCGCGGCTGTGGTCTGCATAGGCTTCTCAATCATATGAGAACTAGCGTTGCCATTATGCTTGGCTTTTATGTAGTGTATATAAAATATTTTCAAGGAATTCATCCGTGGAAGTTTGCGACTTGAGACAATGTTCGATACGACTTTGCATTTAGATGGTATGCATCTAATTAACATCTTCATTCAGGGATTGCATAGAAGCTCACTCCAAATGTTCATAATTTTTCATAATCAACGTGTTCTGATTAATGTGGATGTCTGGATGGATGCACATAAAATAATGAAGTTTTAGCCGAGTAAAGCCCTGAAGTTGTATGGGTAATGCACGTCGTTTACACAATAAATTAATTCACATTTTTCCAAAAAATTAACTGGTAATATATGGCAAGGAGTTCGTTCCCACGAAGAGCAGTGAGTTTCTTGTTTAATTTATATTGTTATCAACCGTAAAATAGCAATAAGCTCTGCTATCCTCGGAAATTCCTTATTTCATTGGATACAGAAGTGTTCGACTAACAGATTCTATCCAACTAACCCATCAAGAATAAGCTGTCAAGGTGTAAATTAATCAGATGCTTTGCACTTTGTGAATTAGGTTGATCCTAGCATCAGACGCATAGGCTCGACATGCTTACGAGTGTTATCTCTATACACAATTACTTAATAGAATCCCTCTGTCAGTTCTTGCGATGTACTAATCTTTTAGAGAGTTGAGTGAGAATTACACGTGTAACACAACTAAATACTAGTAGAAGAAATATTGTTTGGTTGATTTAATTGATCAGTTTAAATAACTCATCAATATTCTTAGACGATAAAAATAATAGAGATGATCAATACTAAATATAAAACTTGAAAGAAACTTGATTTACGAAATTAAAATTTCATTATTCATGACTTTGAAATCATCCCTAATCGAAAAAAGAATTAGATAGACATATCTAATAGTTTTTAAAACTAAATAAATAAAACTAAAATTACAAACCCAAAAGATAGTCGCAGCCAAAGCCAAAGAACGTCTCTAATTTTCTTTGTATTCTTCTGTGTTTTTTTTTGGTGTCTTTCTCTCTCGTTTGTTAAGCCTTTATATGAAACCTATTATTGGGGTTGCAAAATTTTTTCATAGGGGCTTACAAGATGACAAAATAGGGTCATCAAGAAATAAACCCAAAAACCCATTATCTTACTAATTTTAATGATGACTAAAATATCCTCTATTAATTAATGTTAAAGAACTTAATTAGCTTAACTAACTAAGATTAGTGATTGGATAATATTTAAAAAATTATTTAACTTTTAAATTCAACAAAGGGGGCATATGCCCTTCTCACTTTTTCATTTTCAGGATCACTTATGGCTAGGAATTAATCATTTCCTAGCCGTAAACTATTTCTACGGTTAGGAACTTATGAATTCCTAGCCGTAAACTGCTTATACGGCTGGGAACTCATGAACTCCCAGCCGTAAACTAAAACTTACGCTAGGAATTCATGATTTCCTATCCATAACCACTAGTGGAAAATGGGAAATATAAGACACTATGGAACGACACAAAAAAAATCGCTCCTTAACAATATTTTGAATATGTCGTTGTATAGGTAAAAAAATGAAAAAAGTAAATTACACTTCAAAATTATCACCGGCTAAATTCAAAGTATCGTTGTGTCATGACTTTTGTTGAATTTGACAACGATATTTTTTTTTAAAAAGATTGACAACGACAATTGAATAGTATTGATTCCATGGTTTCTGTGATCTGTTAGATTTACTTTGCAGATGATCAATTTTCTGTCGTTGGATTCTAAACCTAGAGACATCTCTATATCATTCCTCGCTCCTCACTCCTCATTCCCATCGCATCCCATTTTATCTCTCTGACTCTTGCCTCTCTTTCTCTAACCTTTCATTTTCA
This sequence comes from Papaver californicum, assembly GCA_023531435.1. Classification (NCBI taxonomy): domain Eukaryota; kingdom Viridiplantae; phylum Streptophyta; class Magnoliopsida; order Ranunculales; family Papaveraceae; genus Papaver; species Papaver californicum. The sequence continues at coordinate 1,147,140 of JAJJMC010012356.1, read as the reverse complement.
ATGGTTTATCTCCAAACTCAATCTCTCTCCCTGAAACTCAATCTATTTTTCACCAAAACTCTCTAAATTTTCTTCTTGTTTCGATCAATCACTGCAATTTCTGTTGCTTTCAATTATTGAAACAAGAGGAAAGTTTAGAGAAACATAATCTTATAGCCTTTTTCATCTGAGAATGGTCTTGTTGATCGAAACAAGAGGAAAGTTTCTTTTCTATCTAGGGTTTTCAATGAAATTCTTATTTACGGTTTCTTTTTTTTGATGGGGAAAATAAATATAATCTCGTTATCTTCTTCATCTGAATAGGTTTTGTGGTTTCAAATTTTTATTGGTACACAAAGGTACATCTTACACAGGTGAAAACTAATTTTCATAATGCTGATTTTCGGTTGGAAAAATAAGAACTCTCAGCCGTAAACAGTTTCAGAAACTGGTGTTTTTAACCCTAACTTAATCGAATCAAACTTTTAACGAATAAAAAAAAGAAATAATTGTAAAAATCGACGATTAATCGTCGTTGAAGAAAAAAAGAAGGAAAATAGACGATGCGATGGAGAAAAAGAAGAAAGGAAGAAGAATAATATGTTTAATTTTTTTTATGATCATCGTCTTCATCATGATAAAATTATAATTATCATCTCCATCATAATGAAATTATGATTATCATCTTCTTCATGATTTATGAAGGAGAAAAGAAGAACAAAATAAGTTGGTTTGGTTCTTTTTTTAAGGTAAGGATATTTTTAACTTTTTATACGAATTAGAAACCTATTTGTACGTGAAATCCGTAATTGATAAGTAGGAGCCGGTCGGTTAACATAGTTTTTTTGTTGATAAATTAGGTAACCATGCTATGGCGTGATACGAATAACTTAATAAGATGTGTACGACTTTCTATTGGCCCAAACTATAACCGGTCCTACTTGTTACACGCTGGCTTCTTTAGGATTCAATTGATATATCAAATTTGATATACAAAACTACACCGGAGTCCTACTTTTCTTTGCGCGTTTAACTGATAGGGCGTGTTCTGTTATCCCAGAATAATCTTTCGATTATTTCGAACCAAGAAAACTAGTTTACTATGTTGTTCAAACTCTAACTCCATCGCAACCCTAATTCTCCTCACTTTTAACAGCAAACCATAACTCCTAACTCGACTACCATGAACCACAGCTAACTCGAGTTTCATCCAAATCTCTCGAACTCCCATCATCAAGCTCGAAGCATCTTCAACTAACAACAACAAACTCCATCTCTGCCAGCGGCTCTGATCTTCTATTCTTGATATCTTCAGACATTAATCACGACACTCACTGTCAGTGGAGTATCTACAGCCAGGCTTAACCTGGCTTAAGCCATCCCCAAGCCTAGAAATTTTTTACTCCAATATAATCCCAACTGAAATCGTTATCAAGCCCGGGTAAAAAACTACAAGTATGCATAAAACAATTCCAAGCAATTCCTAGTTCTAAATCCTAGTTCCGCCTGCCATTAATCTTCCATTAACACGGAAATCAACCATTAACATCGTCACTTCCACTTCTCTGCTCTGCCCGTACTCGACCACATGTTGGATCGAAACTGCAACAACAACTCCATCGAATCACTGCCATCACTGTAAGTTTTCTCGAGTAAAAAGGAGAGCTAAAATCATTAATCACCATCCCACAGCCTCTCTGTCAACATCACTCGAATCATCCTCGACAAAAACTAACCACCAATAATGGAAGTCCAGATCAATCTGTTGGAGAAAATGATCTTATTTGTTTTTTTTTTTTTGGTCTTGGTTTAATTGGAACTTAGGACCAAGAAGTCACTAAGGAAACTAGCTCATTTTCACTATTTGTGAATGAACCTTTAGTCCCACATAGGAGAAACTAAAGATGTTACCTCTCCATATTACTTAGAAATTTGCATCTAAGGGAGGCCCCTTAGGGGTTAACACACTTTTGTGTGAGGGAGAATACTTAGGCTATGGGCTAGTTGGTGCAACCACATATTTCACACACACACAATGCTTCACAACAAAGCACGCACGCCGCCGCCGTCCATCCTGTCGGGTTCAGGTGCGGGTGCGGGTGCGGGTGCGGGTGCGGGTGCGGGTGCGGGTGCGGGTGCGGGTGCGGGTGCGGGTGCGGGTGTGGGTGTGGGTCAACCAAGACTTATCTTTTTGGACAAAATATTTTTGAATTATTTCCTTAAAGAATTTAAAATTAAATTAAATTTTGTCTTAATATGGGGGGCGCCTGACCCGGCGAGTCTTACCAAAAATTTTCTTTTGCAACCTTATGTGTCATAATGTCGAGATAATTTTTGCCCGTTTTCTTACCAGTAATTAATCAATTCGCACATAAATTTTTGATTAATTAGAAAATTTATTTTCCTTAATTGCTGCACTGATTTCACTCCCCATCTTTACCTATAAATTGAAGTTGAATTCTCCTTTCAAAATCACACCAGAAGCAGCTATTATCCTTCCTTCTTTTCCCCTCTTCTTGATTTGTTTTGCGCAATGCTTGTTTACTTCCCTTCAATAATCTATCTTGATGTTAAGTTCGTTTTAGTGGATGATTTGTATTATGCTTATACAAATCATAATGGACAGTTCTATCCTGGACACATCTCTGTTGTGAGGGTATAGTATCTCTCATTCTTGGGGAGTACCCGCGGACTATTGTGTTAAGGACAATTTGCTGAGCAAGTGGCTCTGTCCTTTGTGTGCAAATCAATTCATAGATTTTATTAACGTTAAAATCTTCTGTTTTAGTATTTTTATTGTTGCAGATTCAACATAATCACCACCATCTCCTTCACTGCCAAGCTCGAGTTCATCTTCAATTTCTATCATCAGCGTCATATCCAAAATCATCTTCTCAATCACAGCGCCACTGAATCACTTTACAACTCCATCTCGCCTTACCTTCATTCTTTATTCTTTAATGATGGCAGCATCATCAACCATCACCATCTCTTCCTTTGTTTCGATCTTCTCCACTACTTCCAGCTCCATTACTGTCTCGAAGTCAGCCACCACCATCAACTGCCATAACTTCCATCAAAACCTATTCATCTCTTCAACGAATTACCCATGATAGCAGCTTACATCAACATCCCTTTTCGTGTAGGAAGAAGGTGGAACCCCGAGAAGAAGAGAAGGTTCCATTATAATATTCAAACCTTAGCAGCCCTTAGCCAATAGTCTGGTTCCGCTAAAACTTTCCAACTATTGGTAACCCTTAGTAGAACCGAAGGTTCCTTTATAAATTCCCTTGACACAAGTATTCCCCTTAATGTACGATGGGTTGCTAATAGCAGTTTCTATGGAAATAACCAATTTACCCTTAGTTCTTGTTTTGCTAATAACTTTCTGGTGTGTTTTAGAAAGTGGTAAATAAAGATTCGATTCTCGAACTTGTGAAGGTGATGATTTTAGAAAATAATGATTTAAACTAACTCTAGAAAATTCCAGGAGTAAGAAAAAGACTAAATAACTTAAAGATGATTTTTGAATAAATTTAAAAATACCAGGAATCAGGAATCATGTAATTCTAACAACCTATGTGATTAATCAGATAATTCTTTTTAAATTAATTGAAGCCCAAATAATTGCCAAAATTGGTTTTGTTATGCTAACAAACAGAGGTAAATCACAAGCATGGATTATCAAAATTAATTAACTAAGCATAATCCATCAAGCAAAAGCACAACTGTTGAAAGGAAACCGTTTTTACTATTCAAAACTCTGCAATTTTAATGATAAAAGAATTATAAATAATTATTAGAAAATAATTAAATCACATAAAATTGAGAAAATTACCTTATCCATCATCCCAGTAAATAGACTTAGCTCATGGTGGAAAAAGATTGCTCAAAAGTTGATTTCATTGCTCAAAATATTGATTACAAGGTGAAATAATAGTGCAACAGCCAAACAGCAACGGGTATAAACGTCACAGGAACAGGGTTCAACTGTTACAGCACAGTTTCAAGCAACAAAAGAGAGAAGAAATGGTGACAGATAGATTTGAAACAGCAACAGTTAAAACTGTTGCACTGTCTTCTTCTTCAGCGGCGATGGTGAAGAACACCGATCACCGGGAGCAGCAGCAGTGACCGGCCGTAGTCGGAACTTGATCGGAAAATTGCAAAAGTGGTTCTGCAGCTTCATCCTTTGATTCTGAGGATTGTAAACTCTTTATATAGGCCCTGTGAGTCTTCTAGGATGTTCCAATCCCATTAGAACTCGGTGATTTGACGAGAAATCACTAGTTATCCAAAACCGAAACATATTCCTTTTCCCGTCCAAATTCATGATTCTCCAGCCCTTATCTTCGGCTTCTAGAGCTTCTAATCAATTATACGAACCTTCAATTAGATTGGGTACTTATCAATTTGCTGAAATCCCATCAAAATTGCGATTTGATTTGAGTTCTGTTTTGCCGATGAAGCTTTGACCTGGTCAACTGGGTTTGACTCGGTCAACTGACTTTGACCGAGTTGACTGGGACGAGTTGATCCACTGAGTTGGTCCGATCTAGCCCATCCCGATCCAAGGGTGCCCTAATCCAAAGTGTGGGTGCCTTGATCCATTTTCCCGGGTGTTTTGAAGACTTTTTGAGCCAATTTTTCCACAAATCTTTATTCTTCTAATGTCCCTACAAAAGCAATAAAACACGTAATAGACACAAAATCGAATGCTAACTCACTAGAAATTAAGGTGCAAATTAGACACTAAAATGTGTCTATCACTTTCTCATATGAAGTCGGAATGACTTTATTCTTTCCCTGTTGACTTCGTTTCTTCGTTTTCTATGTGATGATGATAAGAAACCAGGATTTGAACAAGTTAAACTTGGTCTTTGTGCCTTCTTCACTTGTAGCACTTCTTTTCTAGCACAATTAAGTGTCAATTCAGTTCTTTGGGACGATTCCACATAACAAAAGATAAATAAACAAAAACAAACATAATATACAATAATTCACAAGAAATCTAACAAATAAGTGCATGAAATTGATACTCTAAACATGTAAAATATGCACTTTTCAAATTCCTCCACACTTAGCTTTTGCTAGTCCTCGGGAGAACTACGTAACCTAAACTAACCTAAAATACAACAACTTTCTTTCGTTGAAGACAGGGTTACACTTAGCATGTGCAACAATACTTTAAACACCTAGGTGTCCCTCGTGGACGAGTTATAGTCTCGTGAGGGTTTACAAGAGGTATACCCACAAATTCTACCCCAACTTCAAAGTCACAAGCATCCAAAGATCTATGAGGACATAAAGTTTCTACACACTAATAATAAGAAGTTAGAAACTCCAAAGAACATTATTCTCGTCCGAAGCATCCAAAGAGGTATGAGGACATAAAGTTTATACACACTAATAGTAAGAAGTTACAAACTCCATAGAACATTATTCTCATGCTTAACTCTTGATTTAGGAGGAAACCAACCATATGAAATATCCATCATCGAGAGCAATAGAATAAGTATTTTTCCTCGACTTCTGCCTCACCAATATGGTTTTATGAAATTGACACTCAGAAGACGCACTTTATGGTTTTCATGTGTACAGGCATGAGTGAAGATAGAAATTTTGTACACGTTGAATGGTGGGAAGGAAAAGGAACCTTCCGAATTATATGAAGATCTTATCCCATAGAAACAGGGGAAGAAAACAAACCGTTTTTTTTCTCTAATGACCTTTAAGAAAGGAAATCAACCACTATGTAAGGATGGGAACGCTTACTTACCCAATCAGCCCCACTCTCACAACATCCAATAGAAACGTCTTCAATCTTTGGTCTTCAACTGTTGTTGATGAACTCTTGAACTTCGTAGTACCTTGACAATTGTAACTATTTTCCTCGAATTCGTGTAATTGAAACTTCTATATAGATTTGTTCTTCTACATGGCCTTAACTCACGAAATAACAAACTAATTATAGAATTTAAATGCAATATAAAAAAAAATTCTTTTTTTTTTCATTTTTTATGTGAACTCAAAATACGAACTGAAAAATAAACAAAATGAACAGTGAAACTACTATGGCCGTGAGATAAGGACTTTACCACTTGATTCTTCACAACTTGTATTATCTTGATATCATGAACTTCACTAACTCTCATCTTTTGATTTCTTTCACTCTGGTACTTAAATCTTCAACATGTATATATAATTATGCTCATTGTATTATTGCTTTACTTGAATATGAAATTTGCTCTTTATTGTATTGTTGCTTCTAAACCTTGAACGTCTTTCACTTTTCTTCAATTTTTGATGCTCCGCTTGTTGATGATAATGGTGTTTCTATGGATCTATTATTATCGAGAAAATGGTGCCAACTGCAAACAAGACTACAAGATAGAGTTAGCAATTCGGATGACACCCTTATAATTGATAGAAATAGCACTCAAGAGATCAAAAATTAGTGTTGAAATTGGTGCGAAGTTGGGTCGCTCATCATTCTACCCCGAATTAGCGTAAGATGACACACACTCTAAAGGCCAATTTTTAGATAGCTACAAAGAGTTGAAGATCTGGTGCCTCGTTTGATGTAATAATAGGTAGTGTGCATTAATGATTGATCAACTCCCTAATATTATATTCTCTACCGGCGGTTTAAGTCCTTTTTTGTCAGCTCGTGCCTCTCAACAACTAAGAAACCCGAATATAGTTTTCTAATACTTCTAAGTTCAGTTATTTTGGTAGAACTCTATATGTAAACTTAGCTAAAATTATACAAAGTGACTCTGAACTCTCTAAAAGTTGGAGGTTTTCATGCAAATATGTACACAAATTCCAAATATTATATCTACAAAAGTGAATACTAAAAAAAATGAATACTAAAAATCTAAATGCTTAAGCACTCCCCCACACTTAACCTTTACATTGTCCTCAATGTAAATTGACTCGTCCAATGTAAAATTAAGGTGGGAAATTCAAATAAAGGTATGAAAAACTTAATAAAAACTAAAAAGATAAAGATAGAAATACAAAACCGACGGGTTTCCTCCCATGTAGCGCTTAGATTAACGTCCTCATACCGACTTGGAACTCTTTCACATTACTCCTCCATAGGGAGCAAATTATAAAAATTAATCTCATCAACATCGACTATAGTGAAGTTCCCATAGTATGGCTCCAATCTATGGCCGTTTATCTTAAAAGAATTCCCCGTTTTGGGACTAGAGATTTCAACTGCACCATGAGGAAAAACATTAGTAACAACAAATGGTCTCACCCATCAGGACCGTAGCTTACCAAAAAATAATTTAAGACGAGAATGAAATAGAAGAACTTTCTGTCCCACAATAAAACTTTTTCGAGAAATCATCTTGTCATGGAAAAACTTAGTCTTTTCCTTAAATATACGAGACCTCTCGTAAGCATCATTACATATTTCCTCTAACTCATTGATTTTTGGCTTCCTTTGTTTCCCTACTTCGTCATACTCCATATTGCACATCTTTACTACCCATAACGCCTTATGTTCGAATTCAACCGGGAGATGATAAGCTTTGCCATAAACCAACTGATATGGAGACATACTGATAAGTGCACTATTTGCATTATTTAGATACTCTAATTCATTGATTTCTTGTTAGTTTTCATATCATTATTCTTTTATTTTGTTTGTTTATGAGTTTCTTAGGAGTTTTGAAGTGTATTCAACCAAAGAAGAAGAAAGGAGTTCATTATGACACGAAATGAACAAGTTAAGTTCTGCCAATGGAGAAGGGCCAAATACCCAACTCAACTCATTCAAATCTAGGAACCATTTTGAAGATAACGAGAAGACGAAGCCAACGCAAAAAGAATGAGGTCATTTGGAGTTCGTATGAGGAAGTTATGAGCAAAATAACCGAAAGAAAATAATGAAACACTCAGCATCACAATCGGGAGTTTACAAGGGAAAATAACCTACCGATTATAAGCGATTTCGGGTACAGGAAAACTTCTTTTTTGAGCTCCAACAATCGGTAGTTTACACGGAAAGCGAGCCTACTGATTATGGCACGTTTTGGGTACAAGAAAGTTATATTTTGAGCCCTTACAATCGGTAGTTAAGGAGGGGGGCTTGCCTACCGATTATGACTCGACGGGAGGCACTTCTAAGACACATTTTTGACTTCCTAATCAAGGTATCATGGCCCCATTAGGATTCTAACACCTAGATATAATGAAGACTATATAAGAAGACCTACATAACCTTAGAAAGACATCTTTTACATCTTGGGACACTTTTGGAGACTTGAGAACACAAGGAGAACAAGAAGCTAGGGCTTGGAGTTGCGATTGATCATCACGATTTCTAGGGTTTGCTTTACTTGTTTTCTTGATTATTTTCCATGGATTTTGAGAAATCCATGATGAACTAAACATTTCTTATTCGTTAGAGGTGTAGTCCTAAGTTGGAAAACATGTTTGTTAATTGAAGTATTCATTCTCATATGTTCATAATATCTTCAATATTGCTTATGTTCTACCGTTTATAACGCCTTGTATGATGGATTGCTTGTTTGTTTAAGTCGCAAATTAGATGAGCATGCATTGACATCTATAGCTAAACTAGGGTTTGAGATCTGGAATTTCGAAAGATCCTTGTTACAAGTAGCATAACATAGTTGTTAATAACGGTATGTTACCATGCAATTATGTGTAGAAGCGTGACCTAGGTTAAATCCGAGTGGCTCTTGCGCCGGATTTCTTAGAATAACCTCAACTCAAAAAGACCATTGCTTTCATTGGGTTAAACTTGAGTGGCTCTTGCGCCAAGTTATTCGTTGAAAAGGATTCAAAGAGTGCCTCTTGCGCCTTTGATAATAATAGGAGTTTTGCCGGAGTAAGCCTGCGATAGGATGCTTTAGGGTTATTGATATTGAGAGTGCATTAATGTTGAGTATGATTTAGTTGATAACATGTTGGAAGATGGAAGATGAACTCTCTAACCAATGTTCTTTATCTCTGATATTCGTTTAAATCTATTTGTTTTAGTATAATTTAGTTATAATCACAACTGCAACCCCCCTGTTTACATAAGTAATCGAAAGTAATTAACAATCACCTGCCTCTCTGTGGGAACGAACTTGTTCTTATTACTATAATCTAATCTATATTAGTGAAGTAAGAACTTGAATTAATTTTGCTTGGCTGACAACCGACCAAATTTTGGCGCCGCTGCCGGGGAGGCATAGAGCATTGTTATTTTGTTCGATCAGGCACTTTACTAAAAAAATTCGTTCGATCAGTGAACACTCCACTTCCTCCAAGTACATCGTCAAGTGAGTTCGCAGATTCTGGCGTAGAGGAAGAACAAGAAACAATGGGTGCCACAAATCATACACTCAAAGACTTAGCGTCTCACAAGTTAGATACGCAACAATGGTGTATTCAGACGACATATACATTTGAGATCAAGCCAGGGTTGATTCAAGAACTCCCAAAGTTTCATGGGATGACTAATGAAGATCCGAACAAACATTTGATGGATTTCCGTAACATAATCATGGCCATGCTACCAGCAGAGACTGATGTTGATGGAGTTATCTTACGAGCTTTTCTATTCTCCCTGATGGACACTTCTAAGGAATAGTTATACTATTTACCTTCTGGTAGTGTCACAACTTGGAATGGTATGAAGAAACTCTTTTTAGAGAGATACTTTCTTGCATCAAAGGCGACTCAGATTCGTAAAGAGATTTGTGGCATTAAGCAGATTGCAGGAGAGACATTGTATGAATGCTGGGAACGTTACATGATATTGGTCCCTAGCTGCCCACATCATCAATTCAGTGATGTATTGATCATCCATTACTTCTATGATGGTCTTCAAGCAAGTGACAGAAATCTTCTCGACGCTCCAGGTGGTGGTGCATTAGTGAACAAAACAGTAGCTCAAACTAGAGAGTTAATTGAGAACATGGCAGCAAACTCTCAACAATTCTCAAGTCGTGTGTCAGAACCACTCGTCAAGAGGGTTAATGAGGTTACTTATTCACCGCACTTAGAGCATAGAATGGGTAATATGGAGAAGATGATACAACAAATGGCATCCGTGATCATACCCTCTTATGAAGAAGAAGCCGAAGAGGTGAATGCAGTATTCCCAAATCAGCAGAGACAACGGTATGATCCTTATTCCAACACTTATAATCCAGGATGGAGAGATCATCCAAATTTCAGTTATGCGAATAAGCAAGTTGCAGCTCCGAGGCCGGTTTGTAATCATCCAAATGGGTTACAACAACAAGTACAACCTCCACAACAAGCTCAAAACTCAGAATCATTTGAGATGCTCTCCATGATGAAGAATATGATGACGTTGATGCAGAAAAATCAGCAGACAACTGATCATGCAATCATATAATTACAAACGCAAGTGGGCACTATGGCAACTGAGATTAATCATCTGAAGGCACAGAATAGTGGGAAACTCCCTTCTCAACCTATCAATCCAAGAGAAAATGTCAACGCCGTGACATTGAGAAGTGATACATAAACTGGGCAACCAGAGGAAGCTGAGAAAAACAAAGACCCTAAGGGGCCGGTTTTGGAGAAAGAGATTACTGACTCTTCCCAAACCGATGAGGTACCTAAAGAAAACTCTAAACCTTTTGTTTCTACTTATGTTCCTCCTTTACCTTTTCCTCACAGGTTTGCTAAGTCGAAAAAGGAGGAACAAGATAAGGATATAATAGACATTTTCAAGAAGATTCATGTGAATATTCCACTCATAGATGCGATTAAACAAGTCCCCAAATATGCGAGAATTATGAAGGACTTGTGCACCAATAAACAAAGATTAATCGGTAATGAGGTAATGAGAGTGGGGGAGAATGCTTCGGCTATCTTGCAAAAGATTAACCGGTAATGAGGTAGTTTTGATATTCCTATTGTTATTGGTCACACGACGTTTAATAAGGCTATGCTTGATTTATGAGCATCAGTAAATGTTATGCCTGCATCTATATATGAATCTCTTAATTTAGGACCTTTGAAAGAAACTGGAATTTTTTTACAACTAGCTGACCGTTCTAATGTAAACCTAGAGGTATTGTTGAAGATGTGTTTGTGCTGGTTAATCAGCTAGTCTTTCCAGCAGATTTTTGTCTACTGGAGATGACAGATGGATCAACTGATTCATCTATACCGTTGCTACTGGGACGTCCATTCATGCGAACGGCGAGAAAAAAAATTGACGTCTACAGTATGCCATTAACAATGGAATTTGATGGAGAAATAATACGCTTCAACATTTATGAGGCAATGCGATTTCCTAGTGACGTTCATTCTTGTTTCTCTGTTGATGTTATTGACTCTTTAGCTCAAAAGATGTTTGATTTGGGGAGTAATAATCCATTGGAGACTATTATCACGAAGAGTGCGGGTTTTAAAGATCTTACAGATCCAAGAACCGATCTTAAAATAGGGGATGAATTTGAGGAAGCTATTTGTGAACTTAATTCGTTACAACAATGCCCACCAATTCATGATATTTCATTTATATCTTTACCATGCACTAATAAAAAATTGTTGCCATCTGTCTTGCAGGCGCCTAAACTAGAACTTAAGCTTCTTCCTGATCACCTAAAATACATGTATTTGGGTGATAATGAGGAGTTGCCGGTAATAGTTTCTAAGGAACTAACTAAATTGCAGGAACAAAGACTTCTTCGGGTTTTGAAGGAGTATAAAACGGCCATAGGATGGACAATTTCTGATATCAGGGGAATAAGCCCTTCTACGTGTATGCATAAAATACTACTTGAGGAGGGAACAAAGCCTACAAGGGAAGCTCAACGTCTTTTGAATCCTCCAATGATGTAAGTAGTAAAGAAAGAGATACTTAAGTTATTAGATGTGGGAGTTATCTACCCCATTTCTGATAGCAAGTGGGTGAGCCCGGTACAAGTTGTACCAAAGAAGTCAGGCGTTACAGTGGTGCAGAATAAAGACAATGAACTTGTCCCAACTCGAGTGCAAACCGGTTGGAGAGTTTGTATTGATTATCGAAAGCTTGGTGCAACCACTAGAAAAGATCACTTTCCTTTACCTTTTATGGATCAGATGTTGGAAAGATTTTCAGGACACTCGTATTATTGTTTTCTTGATGGTTATTCAGGTTACAATCAAATTTCTATAGCACCGGATGATCAAGAGAAGACCACTTTTACTTGTCATTTTGGAACATTTGCATACAAGAGGATGCCTTTTGGTTTGTGTAATGCACCAGCTACCTTCCAAAGGTGTATGGTAAGTATCTTTTCAGATTACGTTGAATAAATTATCGAAGTTTTTATGGATGATTTCAGTGTGTATGGTGATTCATTTGACTTGTGCTTGGATAACCTTACATTGATTCTTAAACGATGTGTTGAAACTAATCTTGTGTTAAATTGGGAGAAGTGCCATTTTATGGTAACTCATGGCATTGTTTTAGGCCATATTATATCTTCTAAAGGCTTGGAAGTTGATAAAGCTAAGATCTATCTTATTCGTGCTCTTACCCTCCCACTACGGTGAGGGAGATTCGTGATTTTCTTGGTCATGCAGGATTTTATCGCCGGTTTATCAAAGATTTTTCCAAGGTTGCATCACCATTATGCCGGTTATTACAAAAGGACGTGGTTTTTAACATTGATGAGAAGTGTTTGGCGACATTGAACCGTTTGAAAGAAATTTTGATAACATCCCCTATCATTAAACCACCGGATTGGAGCAAGCCATTTGAGCTAATGTGTGATGCCAGTGACTATGCAATCGTTGCAGTTTTAGGCCAGCGTACTGGGAAACTACCTCATGCTATTTATTGTGCTTCCAGAACGTTGAATGAGGCCCAACAAAACTACACGACCACGAAAAATGAGTTGTTAGCAATCGTTTTTGCATTGGAGAAATTTCGTTCTTATTTACTTGGTACGAAAGTTGTTGTGTTTTCTGATCGTGCAGCACTTAGGTACTTACTTACAAAGAAGGAGGCGAAACCAAGGCTTATTCGATGGATACGAGTCCTACAAAAGCTTGATCTCGAAATTAAAGACAAGAAAGGAATTTGGAATACCGTTGCGGATCACTTGAGTCATCTTACTGTAGACGAAGAAGCTATCCCGTTATGTGAAAGCTTTCCATATGAGCAACTCTTCTTAGTTACAATTTCAGAACCATGGTATGCGGATATTGTGAATTATTTAGTGTCTAAACGAATCCCAAGAAATTTATCTCCTGCTGAGAGAGACAAACTTAAAAAGATAGAGAATAAATATGTTTTGGATGATCCATACCTGTGGAAACATTGTTCAGACCAAATTATGCGGAGGTGCTTACCCGAATCTGAATACAATTCTATCTTGTCTTTTTGCCATTCATATGCTTGTGGATGACACTTTGGGGCAAAGAAAAATGCTTTGAAGGTACTTGAAAGTGGGTTCTATTGGCCCACTTTATTTAAAGATGTGTATGTGTTTTGCACAACTTGTGATAGGTGTCAAAGAACGGGCAATCTAGGTGCTCGAAATCAAATGCCACATAAGTTTATTCTTTTCGTTGAAATTTTTGATGTATGGGGCATTGATTTTATGGGTCCTTTTGTTAATTCTTTTGGTGAATTCTACATCTTACTCGTTGTTGATTATGTCTCGAAATGGGTGGAAGCTAAAGCCACCTCTACTAATGATTCTAAAATGGTTACAGATTTTGTTAAAGAACATATTTTTGCAAGGTTTGGAATTCCAAGAGCCATAATCAGCGATGAGGGATCACACTTTCGAAACAAGTTCTTCCAGAGTTTGTTGAAAAAGTATAACATTTCTCACAAGATTTCTACAACATATCATCCACAAATAAACGGGCAAGCTGAAGTCTCTAATCGAGAGGTGAAGTCTATCCTAGAGAAAACAATGAATCCATCAAGGAAGGACTGGAGTTTACGTCCCAATGATGCACTATGGGCACATCGAACAACATACAAGACTCCTATTGGGATGTCCCCATATAGACTTGTGTACGGTAAACCTTGTCATCTTCCTGTTGAAATCGAGCATAAGGCTTTTTTGGCTATTCAACAGTGCAACATGGAGATGGATGGGGCTGGTAAACAAAGGAAGCTTCAATTGAGTGAACTGGAAGAGATTCTTAATGATGCATATGAAAGTTCACGAATCTACAAGGAGAAAACAAAGGCTTTTCATGATAGTAGGATTTCTAGAAAACAGTTTATTGTTGGATAGAAAGTTCTCTTGTTTAATTCCCGCATTCATTTATTTCCTGGAAAATTGAAGTCTCGTTGGATAGGACCCTTTGTTGTGTCTAACGTTTTTACTCATGGTGCAGTGGAGATTCGTAGCTTGTTAACAGGGAATGAGCTTAAAGTGAATGGGCATCGTTTGAAGCTCTATTATGAACCATTTGAACCTTAGAGGGTTGAGATCAATTTAGTAGATGCACTCCCTCTGGAGGAGTAGCAAGGAATGCCAAGTCGGGCTGAAGACATTAAACTAAGCGCTAAATGGGAGGAAAACTATTGGTTTTTTATTTCTATCTTTCTCTTTTGATTTTTTTTTCATATCATGTTAGGATTTCCCATCTTGATTTTACATTGAGGACAATGTATAGTTTAAGTGTGGGGGAGTAATTAAGCATATACAGTTTTTAGTATTTGCTTTTGTAGGTAGAATTTTAAAAATTTTGTACATATTTGCATGAAAACCTTCAACTTTTAGAGATTTTAGAGTCACTTAGTATACTTCTAGCTACGTTTACATACGTAGTTCTAATCGAAACAACTGAACTTAGAATTATTAGAGAACTATATTCGGAGTGCTTAGTTGTTGAGAGGCTAGAGATGAAAAAAATGGACTTAAACTGCCGATAGAGAATACAGTATTAGAAGAGTTGATCATTCAATACCCATGAGTGAGGCACCAAACCTTCAATTGTCCGTTTAGAGTGTTTCATCTGTGCAAATTCCGGGTAGAATGATGAGCTACCTAACCTCGCACCAATTTCATCACTACTTTTTGATCTCTTGAGTGCTATTTCTATCAATCATGAGGGTGCCATCCGAATTGCTAACTCTATCTTGTAGTCTTGTTTGCAGTTGGCACCATTCTCTCGACAACAACAGGTGCATAGAAACATATCATCATCAACAAGCGGAACATCAAAAATTTGAAGGAAAGTTGAAGATAATCAAGGTTTACAAGCAACCGTTCAAGAAAGAGAAAATTTCATATTCAAGTAAAGCAACTATACAATGAGCAGAATTTTACATAAATGTTGAAGAATTATATACAATAGCGAAATAAATCAAAAGATGTGAGTTAGTGAAGTTCATAATATCAAGGCAATACAAGTTGTGAAGAATCAAGTGGTAAAGTCTTTATCCCACGGCCTTAGTAATTTCATCATTTATTTTTCAGTCTATATTTTGAAGTAAAAAAAAAATGATTACCATTGCTTTAGTGTATATTTTCTTTTGTATTCATTCAATAAGGTTGTGGGGAAGAACAAATCTATAAAGAAGTTTCAAAAAACAAGAATTTGAGGAAAATAGTTACAAATTGTCAATGTTATACGAAGTTCAAGAGTTCATCATCAACAGTTGAAGACCGAAGACGTTTCTATTAGATGCTGTGAGAGTGGTGTGATGTGATTTGGGATTACCCAATATAAATAACCGCAATCGCACGGC
>JAJJMC010012356.1:1048106-1076443 GCA_023531435.1 Papaver californicum | reverse complement strand
TCCTTTTAAAATTATTCAAAAATCATCTTTAGGTTATTTAGTCTTTTCATACTCCTGGAATTTTCTAGAGTTAATTTAAATCATTATTTTCTAAGATCATTACCTTTACAAGTTCGAGAAACGATCACCTTATTTACCACTATTAAAATTACATCAATTGTCCTTCCACAAATTTCCGCAATTTCACTTTTTATTATATTCTTTCGCCAATCTTCTTTGATAATTTTACATTCATCGAAGTGTAACCTCTCTTCTTTCTTCTAAGTCATCCAACTTTTCAAGCATTAAATCTGAATTCAAGTTCTTCTCCTATGTTTTTGTTCTTGTTGTGGGTAAATAACTTTCGTTGGAATAACTGCTCTTGCTCCATATGTGAGAAGAAATGAAGACTCTCCAGTAGACTCCCTTCTTGTTGTGCAATATTCCCATAATCTATTATGAAGCTGTTCACACCATCGTTTATGATGGCCATCTAGATTTTTTTTTAAATTCATGGCAATTGTTTTATTTGTTGCTTCAGCTTGCCCATTGCTTTGTGGATAGAGTGGAGTAGACTTATTATTTTGAATATTAAATGCTTCGAAAACCATGTCAATATTTTTCCGTTGTAATTGTTGTCCATTATCCGAAAATATGGCTACCGGGATCCCAAACCTACATATTATATTCTCAAACAAAAATTTAAAAACATCTGTATCTCTAATATGTGCAAGAGCTTTGGCCTCAACCCATTTAGTGAAATAGTCTGTAGCTACAATTAAATATTTTCTTTTTTGAGTGCCTTCCACTAATGGCCCAACAATGTCTATCCCCCATTTTGCAAATGGCCAGGGACTGAGTACGAATTAAGTTCTGTTGCGGGTGCTTTTATTCTTTTTGCATAACGCTGACATTCTTCACATATTTTTACCACATTTTCCGCATCTTTATGCATAAATGGCCGTAATATCCTTGCGTTTTTCTTTTAATGCAAGTGATCGTCTTCCACTATGATTTCCCGCATCTCCATGATGTATATCTTTGAAAATTTGTTGCCCTTCTTCTTGTGATAAACATCGAAGCAAAGGTCCCAAGAAAGATTTACGGTATAGAATTTTTTCCCGCAATTGATAATTTACAGATTTCGATTGCACCTTTCTTGCCTCTTTATTGTTTGCGGCAAAATCCCATCCTGCAAGTATTGGTGTATTGAAACACTCCAATCTTCTCTGGATAATTCATTTTCTGATTTTTGTGGAAAATATGTATCAACTTTGTCAGTTGCATCTTCAATATGTTCCTCAATTTCTTCTTCCATGTTTTCAACTGCCCACAACTTAATTGACGGCTCATAAATGCGCCCAATTTTGACTACTGTAGTGTTTTGATCTATTATCATTGAAGAAAATAAATCCTAATGCATCAGCATGGCGATTCTTATCTCTGGACAAATGTTGAAAGGTTATATTTTGGATTTGAAGCGCCAATTTTTGCACAAGATTTTATATTCTATCAGATCTTCATCAAGCGCTTGATATTTAAACTCAACTTTCCGAATTATCAATTGTGAATCACTTGTGAGCCGCACATCACAAATTCCCAATTCAATGATAAGTCGAAGAGCATGAACCACAACCTCATATTCCACTATGTTATTTGTATGCTCACCAAAATCAAGACGAAATGCATGTACCATTCGATCTCCCGTAGGAGTTGTAATCACAATTCCAATTCCCGCACCTTCTTTATTTCGCGCTCCATCGACAAATACTTCCCATATGCGGGAATTTACAGAGCTTAAAATATCTTGTGAATCATCGTCTTCTATTCCAGGAAGCCCTTGGATTTCAAAATCATTATCTATTGGTAAGTCCGCAAGGAAATCTGCTAGGACTTGCGACTTTTGCGCAGTTTGTATTTCAAATAAGATGTGGAACTGTTCCAGTTGTGCATTCCATTTTCCTATTCTTCCTACTTTTCTAACATTCTTCAGCACAGATTCTAACGGAGCTTTGCTTTGCACCCGCACATAATGTGTCAGAAAATACGTGCGTAATTTCTGAGTAGCAAAAACCAGGGCTAAAATTAATTGTTCAATTTTGGTGTAGTTTCTTTCCGCAAGTTTAAGATTTTTACTGATGTAATATACTGGTTTTTCTACCTTTTCATTTGCTCGTACCAGTACTGCACTTACAGCATCTTCGGTTGCAGCTATGTACAAGCCGAGCACTTCTTCAGGTTATGGCTTTTGTAGAGCAGGCAATATGGCGAGATAAGCTTTAATACTTAGGAAGGCTTGCTCACATTTCTCGTTCCATACGAATTTATTTTTCTTTTTTAAAGTGTCAAAAAGGGCTTGCATTTGTCCGATGATCTAGCAATGAATCTGCCGAGTGCGGCCAAACAACCATTCAATTTATGTACTTCTTTAACATTTCTTGGAGACGGCATATCAACAATTGCCTGAATTTTTGCCGGATAAACTTCAATCCCTTTTTTGGTAACCAAGTACCCCAAAAACTTTCCTGATATAACCCCAAAACTGCATTTATCAGGTTAACTTTCATTCTGAATTTCCGCAAGGCTTCAAATATCTCTTTCAAATCTTGTAAATGATCCTTTGAAAATTTACTTTTTACCAGCATGTCATCTACATAAACATCGAGTGTGCGGCCTATCCATGGTTTAAAAATTGCGTCTACGAGCCGCTGATAAGTTGCTCCTGCATTTCTTAGCCAAAATGGCATTCTGGTATAACAGTATAAACCGTGTGGAGTGAAAAACGCAGTGTGTTCTTGATCTTCTTCAGCTAGAGCAATCTGATTGTACCCTGAATTCCCATCCATAAAAGATAAAGCCTCATGTCCTTCGACATCGTCCACCAACTGATCAATTCTGGGAAGTGGATAACTATCTTTTGGGCATGCCTTTTTTAAGTTGGTGAAGTCTATGTAAATTCTTACTCCGCCATTCTTCTTGGGTACAATTACCATGTTCGAAATCTAGGTTGGATATTGCACTTCTCGAATAAATCTTGCATCCATGAGCTTTTTCAACTCCTTTTCCAATGACAAATGATATTCAGGTGCTACCTTGCGTATGCGTTGTCAAAAAGGTGTTGTTCCTGGGTGTATGCGCAACTCGTGTTGAACAATACTTTGATCGATACCTGGCATGTCTTCCATCTTCCATGCGAAAATGTCCACATAGTCTTTAAGTAGAGTGACCAAATTACGCTCCCTTTCTGTTTCCATCAATGTTCCAATCTTAATCATTCTGGGAAGCTCCTCTGTTCCTATGTTGATAATTTTGGTTTCTTCAATGGATGTAAAAGTGGATTTGGGAGCTCCTAATAATGTGGGAGCCCCCTTTAACTGCTATGCTGGAAAACTGCCTTCATCAATTTTTGGCATGCTTTCTTTTATTGAAATACCTTTATTTGTTTCACTTTCTACCTTACTTCCCGAAGTCTTTATCATATATTGGCTTAGGGCTTCTTCTTTAGCCTTCATCTTTCGTTCTTTTTTCCTGTTTCGTTGTTGCTGTTGTCGTTCTTCATTCATGCGGATTTCTGCAAGAATACAAGATTTTGCTTCACTCTGGTCTCCTTTTATCTCCATTGCGGTGTCGGGAACTGCAAGTATTGTTGGTATGTTGAAGTTACCCCTTTCAATTGATGGACCCAATTCCAATGATGGCGTTATATGGAGATGGAGGCTCCACTACGCTGAATTTTGTCAGAATACTTATTGGTCCAGCCGCAACATCAAGCAAGATTTCCCCTTTTGGTTTTGAAGCTAGTCCATTAAACCCATAGATTGTGTAGCAAGAAGGCGTAAGCTGATCATCTTTTAGTCCCATCTTCTAGAAGGTATCATAAAACATTACATTAAGCGAGCTTCCCCTATCCATAAGAATCTTCCTTACATTCCACCCCGATACAGGCAGTGTAAGCACTAGCGGATTATTGTGCATTTCAATCTCCTGGTCAACTTCGTTCGCAGAAAAAGTGAGCTGGGATGCCATCCATTCTTCCCATGCTTCAGCAACTCTTCCCGCAACCTTGAAGACTTCGTGACTGTGAACCCTTTTGTGCAGTTCTTTATCAATAGTTGCACTCATGGATGATTGCCCGATTCAAAATAGGAAATCATGTTAATAGTTTGATCATTTTACGGAATATTCATTGTTTTCCCCTTATTGAGTCTTGGTGGAGGGTCAGGTAAATAAATAAATTCTCTTAGTTCCCCTGCATCGATCAACTTTTGTACTTGCATCTTTAGATTCCTGCATCGGCTTGTGGAATGGCCCCGATAGCAATGATATTCACAATATTCCTTCGAATTCTGCGTGTATTGAGGCTGCTTTTCTTTTGTCCATGGCCACTCAAAACCTTGTCTGTTCTTTATTGCATTTAGGATTTCTGAGTAAGAAGTGTTGAGTTTAGTAAAAAAAATTTCCTCAAATTGGCGTATAAATTTTCTTCTATCTTCAGACTTTGCTCGCTTTGATTCAACGTCAGGAGTTTCTCCCTCACCCTTCTTTCCGAAACTGGTTGGCGGTTCTACAAAATTTGCCATGTTGGCTTTCCCCTGATGCTGAGACATTATTCTGGGATGCTGCTTTTGTATGTGCTGCAATCTTGCATATTTTTCAATAATATTTCTGAGATCTACTTTGTTTTTCGGGTTTTTATCATGAATATCAACAAAAAGTTGGCTTTCTGGTTGGCTATCCCCCATTTATAACAGTTGATAGCAACTTCTGGAATTACATCCCCTACTGACTGACAGATCGTCTGCCATCGATCCGTATAATCCCGGATAGACTCCTCTGTCCAAGATGCAAGGGAATATAATTTTTTCATGCTTTCCTCTGCGGGCTTATTGTACATATATGTTTCTAGGAACTTGCGGGTCAATTGGGTGTAAGAATGCACCGACCCTTCTGAGAGGTTATCATACCATGCTAGAGTTATCCCTTTCAAGCTTGAGGGAAAATACCTGCACATAACAACATCATCTTGTTCCCACCTGGTCATGATACGATTGTAATACTTCAAGTGAGTTGTTGGATCTTTAGTCCCATCGTAGCATTCAAAGATGGGAATACAACAGTTATGCGGTATTTGTGCATACGCTAGGTGTGGCGCCAACGGCTTCTTCTAGCTTCTTTTAACACTTCTTCTAATCGCGCACTCTCTTTATTCTTGAAAGTTTTAATTTCTTCTCGCATTTTCTCCATGTCCTCACAATATTTTCGCCATCTGTTATTTTTCATTTTTGAATCATCAAAATTCAATCTGTCTGGTTCATTCTGTTGACGTGCGGGTTCCACAAACATCACTCTTTGATCTTTATTAACTTTTGTTTTTATTCTTGCAGGTCGGTTGGAGCTTACTTTTTGCCCATGTATTCTAGTTGTAGATGGTTCCTCACCATGCTGGGCTTTTTCTTTGAGCATTTGGTTTTCTTGGGACAAAATTACAATTTGTTCCGCACAAGTCTGTTGTACCTTGCACATCTCCTCCATTTCTTTCATTAATTGTTGAATGTGGTCAATAATATTTTGAGAAGTTTCTTCAGATGAATTACTAGTTGTTTTATTTTCAGAGTTGTTTACTTGATCATTCATGGGTTGTTGCCCTTGTGATTCTCTCATCATTTCCCTTTCTTGAGGAAACTCTATTGTCTGACTCCCCTTATTTCCTGTATTGACATCTTGATCTTGCATGGTTCTATGTGTTACTGTTTCCATTTATGTGATCCCTTTTGAGATGTTGTGATTTCTTCTTTTCTCAGTCTTATGTTGTTGTAGGAATTTCTTTTCCAATATTCTAAAAGAGTTCAGATAATAAGTTATGTGTTTTAAATGGTTTTATTATCCGTAATAAATATATAATGCAATCTGATATAAAGAAAATATTAAACTTACAACATGTTTTAAAAGTTCATGTGCAAACGAGTTAATATCAAGTTCGAAAATTCAATTTTGCAAAACATAAAAACTAAAACTTGATAAGCATACATAATTGTTTGGCGAAAATTTATGAACTAAATTTTCAAATCAACAACTTAAAGAATATACTAGGTAACTTATCATATATGAGAGGTATAAAATAATGAAATAATGTGTATGAACACAAAGATAAAGTTTATAAATACCTCAACTGATTAACTTAGAATAAAACCATATGTAAAATACTTTCAATATGACTCTCAATCACGGTATTTTAAAGAAAATAATTTTCCAACCTAACATGATTCAAGATTTTCAAGAAGAAAATTTTGACAGGTAATAAATTCTTTACTAGCTCCCTGTTTCTAGCGCCAAAATGTGATTACCAAAAATATGGCATCTTTGGATCACAAAAAATATAATCTGAATCATACAACAGTTTGATTCCATATCATAAAATCATCCTATATTAACTTTTAAAAGTCGGAAATCAATCAAAACTAGAAAATAATTAACTCAAACATTTAACGTGGTACTAATTTTACTCTTGGAATCCTCTCTTTGAGTCTTTGTTTAACATGATCAACAACTTAATACAGGATGTAAATAAGAATTTAATAGATTTAGCTGTAGAATGTTCAGAGTAATGAGGCATCTGTTTCTATATTTAATCTTTTCTAAGTCAAATCAATCAGAAAACTTATGTGTATTTTCATTTCCTTAGTTGGATCTTATAAGATTCTATTTTAGTTTCTGTCTTATTGATCGTCGTGGTGCCTTTCGGAGCTTGAGTAAGCTTGTGCCAGGGTCTGTATACATGAAATGCCCTTTGCAGACATAAATTAAGACAGAACGTGGATGTAGAAATACTGCCTCTGCTAGGATTGTCTATTATCCAGGATACTTCTGTCAATATTTTTATCTTTTGTTCTTGCACTTTTCAGTTTGAATTTGACTTACTAATTGTGGTTGTAGGTACGCATAATCCTATGGCTAATGCAACAATCCATCAACTTTTAAGAGAAGAATGAAGAGAAAACATAGAGTGTCCATTTCTTACTGGACTGCTTGGCATGCACATATGCTTTAGAGAGGATATTTGGATCTTATGAAAAGAGCTATGGGTATGCAGAAATGAACGCAAGGAGACTGAAGAAAAAACTCAATTCAGGCCTTATTTGGGTAGTAATTGCCTGAAGATCTGTGTTTATACCATATTTGTGACTAACGACGAGATTGCATGTGTTAGATTGTAACAGATGTCGGCCACACATATAAGTGTATCTGGGCCGTGAGGTCTGCTCTTTTTTGCACGTGGTTGCACGTGATCCTTTAAGTGTGCACATGTGTGTAATATTTAACTGAGTGGCAAACCTCGTAAATATTTAGCCAAATTCTGTTAAGTGTAGCTAATTGTTTGACCAAATTGGTTAGTTGACTTGGTTTGACTAACATGTTTGGAACCTAAACACTAAATTGGATAAATTTGGGACCTAAACACTAAGACGTACTGAAATTTGGGACTCAAATATAAAATAACTCAAACTCAATTTGAGCTTAAAAACCATTTTGTAATCCTTCAACCTTATATGAACATCACACATCAGCTTCAACACAACTAGGAAAACTGGCCGTGAACTCAAAGATAACAAGGAAGATAACTTCCCTGAACCAGTCGCAATAATGGTTGAAGAAGATAATGGTGTATTGAGAGAATAAGCCTGATGACTTTAAAAGATAAGTTTGTCCTAAGAAGAATAATATATGTATTTATAACATACGGCTTCCCCCATCAATATTTTAAGGACAGAAGGTCTGCCCCAAGTAATTCTTTTAATTCCTTTATAATTTTTGGTGCCTCAAACTTTGCTGCCTTTATAAATCAGAATACACTAAAGAAAACAGATGAAAAGAATTCTAAACTACTATAACAAGCTAAAACAAATAACAAATCAATTCGTAATTGCACCCGGCAGTGGCGCCAAAATTTGATGCATGACGTAAGTGCAACAAATTACTTTTGATGTTCCCCGCTAATATTAAAAAGTAATATGGAGCTAGCAACCACAAAGAGTTGTGTAATTGAGATGTTATTTGGATTAGAAAAACAAGAATAAAAAGAAATAACTATGGGATTACTTTATTAGCTGATAAAATAATAAGAACAAAAAGATGATTAGGTACTCATTCATTGATACAAAACATTAACTCACTTACTATACTCGTTTACCTTTCGTTAGAATCATTCATCACCAACCATAGTATAACAGGTATGCATAGTTATCCCCAAAATTCCTTGTATCACCGGACAACAGGTACGCTTAGTCGCCGAATTCTATCCATATGCGACACCAAGAAATACGCGCTCAAGGTGTATCCTAGTCAAAACGCTTTAAAGATTGTGAATTTAGGTTGATCCCAACAGTTAAATTCAGTATACCCAGTTCACTTACTAGTGTTATCTTCAGACGTAATTGCTCCACATAATCCCTTTGCAAGGTCTCATGTTTTCTACTTGTCTAGAGAATTCCTCGTCAATTACGAATTGCGCAACTCTCTACTAGCATAAGAATGATAATATAATTGTATACTTAAAAAAACTATAAATCAATCATAAACATTAGATATAATGAAAACAAACGACAAGATGATTAAAACTCTAAATAAACATGTAAACTGATTATGTTTCACGTTCAGAACATTGAATTAATCCTTAATCAACAAAAATTAGCTAGTCATAGATTTACTAAAATCCATGGAAATTATACAAAATAAAAAGAAGAAATATGTTACAAAAATACAAAGGTTCCCCCTTTTGGAGTACAACCTAATCCCATTAATCTTAGCTTGTCATTCCTTATTGGTTGTAAAAACTTGAAAAAAAGTTGTTCAGAAGTTTTGAAATGTCCCTTAAATAGGTATCCAAACATAGAAGTCTCGTACATCGAATCCCTATCGAAATAGGTTTCTAAAACAATCAAACTAGCACCAAAATCGTGTCAACCTCGTGTACACAACATAACCCACATCCAACAGTCTTTGTGGGCTCACGCATGCACAATAAAGTCTAGTCCAAGTCACTCTCTCAACTATTATTATTATTTTTTTTATTTTATTTTTTGGTAAACTCTCTCAACTGTTAGTCCAGGTACAAAGCCCTAACATTGGACAAATGTTAGACCAAAGACTAAAGTTGGACAAAATGTAAGTACCAGAAATCAATTAACCCAAATTATTCTCTTCTTGATTTCATATTTCCTCGACCACCAAACTAACCGAGAGAATTTCAATTCTTCGGAATTCCACTCGAGCTCCTATAATTGTTGTGAATTCGAATTCGACTGCAAACCCACTGAATCTTCATCATCATAGAAACAATGATCACAACCAACCCCATTAATCACCGGCAATGAGATCAGCTCAATCTTCACTATTAATTAACCCCAACAACCACTACCACAACTCAAATCCATCACCATCTCTGATAATGGCAGCAACTTCACGTTCTCTGTTTTGTCGATAAAATCTTTTTCCAATCTACCATCAACCACCGATCAGCCACCATCACCGAATTTTCTATCTTAAACTCCATCACACATATAACCCATGTATTCTAACACCTCCAACAACACACTGGTCAAACTCGATCTCGAAATTATTCAAAATCAAAAAAATCACATCGTCCATGATCAATCATGATCAAGCATTGTTAATCAATGCCAACAATATTTTTTTTCTCTATTTTGCCTGCTGACAAAAGAACTCAATTCAACCTTAAAAGCCATTTTGTAATCGTTCGACCTTATATGAACATCACACAATATAACAAGGAAACTGGTCGTAAACTCAAAGATGACAAGGAAGATAACTTCTCTGAACTAACTGCAATAATGGGTTAAAGAAGATGGTGGTGCCTTGAGAGAATAAGCCTGTCGCCTTTAGAAGATGAGTTTGTACCAGGAATAAAAGTAGGTGTATTTATAACATATAGTATTTTAAAGACATGAAGTCTTCCCTCATAATTATTTTAATTCCCTTATAATTTTGGCTGCCTCCATAAACTATCTTGAAAACAGCTGCGCACGCCTCTAGTATTATATGTTTTTGATACTTTTTGGCAACTTTAACCCTTTTAACTTGCTTCAAATATTCTTGGATCTCTTCTCACTTGTAGATAATTTTTTTCCTTGCATAATTAAGTGTCACTTAACTCCTCTTGGATGATTCACCTAATGAAAAAACAACAACAACAACATAATAACAAGTAATTCACAAGAAAATTAGCAAATACTAACATGGAATTGACATTATAAATATATAAAATAAGCACTTATCGTAGACCCAACGATGGTACACGTTAGGGGCGTGCTGAATACTCCCATATTGTATGGGAAATTTAAGATCGTGCAGTTAATAAGTTTTGGCCAAACCTAACCTTGTAAACCAATTTTCTAGGTTAGTTAGGCCCATGAACTTCAACAACTATTGGGAAACCATAATATTGTAAGCAAGTTTTTCAAGGTTAGTGAGGCCCATGAATTTCAATAGTTATAACAAGTATGAAAGGTTAAAGAGGTTGACAAGGCACTAGGTAAGGATGGTTTTTCTATTGAGTTATTAATACAATATTGGTCCTTCACTAATCAAAATAAAATGGCAACTATCACTGAGTTCCAAGAGACATGTAGAATAGACGAGAGACACAATTTCACTTAATTTTATTACTCTTGTTCTTAAGAAGGAATATGTGAAAAATGTCGTGGATTTCATGCATATTAGTCTTTCTACAACTGTGTACAAATTAATCTCAAGGGTGTTGGAACATAGGCTAAAGGTATTGATGCTTAATTGATTTCAAATTCTTAATATGCATATGTAGATAGTCGTCAAACTACATATAGATTTCTTATGGCAAATGACTAAGTAGACTCAAGGATCAAATCTATCAACCATGTATTATTTAGAAATGGACTTAGAAACCACTGTTGATAATATCAATTGGTTTATTTGCACTAAGTCTTAAAAAATATGGTTTTAAGGAGAAACAATCAAAACATGAACTGTTGTTACTCAATTGTCTCATTGACCGGTGTCGTTAAAAACGTCAAAATTAATCAAATTCTTTACTTCAGAAATGTGGATATAGTATAGTAGTAAGCATAAGTTCATTCCTCAAAGAGCTATGTGCTAGAGCACTGCTCAGTTGAACCCATAAAGCACTGGTATGTCAAGTTCGGTTGTCAAGTTTAGTCCCGAAACTCACTATTTGAATTGCTTACTAAAGGCAATTGCGTTGCGTTAGACATAGGACATAGAAATTTTGAGACATGCTTTAGTTACACATTGAAGACCTGAAGACGTATTGCAGAGTAAACGAAGACATTTATTAGAGCAATTGCTTGGTTTAACCCGCCAAACATTGGTATGTCAAGTTTAGTTCCAAAACTCAGTCGTTTAAATTGCTTATTACTAAATTAAACTTCGTTAGGTTATACTTAGGATACAAAAATGTTGAGACAATCTCTAGTTACTCGCTGAAGTCCTGAAGATGTGTTGAAGATAAACGAATACATCATCCTTCTGATTGAGATTAGTAACTATTGCATTGACTTGTTACACTTCTATCAAGTTCTTACAGTCATATTCATTGAAAAAACAAAACATACAAAGTTTTTTTACATGGATTTAGTACATAGATGACTTGATCGTTATTTATGATCGAAGTATCAAGAGGAAGGATACATTTGTTGTTTCTACGACTTATTGTATTGAGTTACTTAATATAGTTTTCATAATAATAGGATCTCTCAAGTATTAATGTTTGGAAAATATTATATTTTGGAAACAATATTTTATATTCATTATAAATGAGTTATACAAGTTAAAATAATCATATATCAAGATTTTTGCTAAAATCGGAAATGACATTTATTGAAAATATTTTTATTTTTGATATTGGTAGATTTTGTTTCCAAACAAGCTTTGGTCATAAACTATAAATAATGAAGCTTGTATTCTCATAAAATCATCCCGAAACACACCTGATTTATGTGGTATTTAATTCAACTGTGACGTGTAAGTATTATTCGTTTCAAACAAAAACCCGATTAACTAGTTTAAAGCCTTTTTTAGGATCAAGAAGCTCTAGTAGTACCGTTGAAGGGAAACTAAGAATCACACTTTATTTTTCGTTGTTTATACTTGTAGTTGAACTAACTCATAGTTATTTTCTAGATACGTTCTTGTTTATTCAATAGTCCTTCTCTTTTGATACAAGGTTACTCAAGACTTTGAAGATTTGACTACATATTTGAATGATTCTGAATCTGTCGATAGAACAATTGATTTTCTAATATTAACAGACTTCATTCTGTGAGACAAATCGAATAGTGGAATCAAGTACACGTTGTTACTATTGAAGATTAAGAAGATTGAAGACTTTGAAGACTTGAAGTTCTTTTGTAATTCTGATTTTGGCGTGATTATCTGCTTGACTTGAATATCTGGGACGACAAGCTGTCCATCCTTGATAAAAATAAGAGTTCTTGTTCTTTTGTAATTCTGATTTAACTTGTAAAATCAAGATTGATTATTTTGGTAATCGCGATGTTGATTGATCTTATTCAAGGAGTTTCATATTTGGTAAATCATAGGATTACTTATCTAAACGGAAGATCCTTGGCTTTGAATTAATCATTTAATATTTTTGGTATTTATGATTGGTAGCCTGGTTAGTAAAAATTTCAGTTCATTGCTGTTTGTAAGACGTCCTAACGGAATTGGGTTGTAGAAGTCTTTACAGAGGTAAAAAAACACTTAGCAGTGGATTCTGTTATGTGATTCACGTGCATAGGACAGATTGGTTGTAGGCCCAGGGTCACTGAGGAAACTGAGTAACTAGTGGTAGTTTATTGAGTTTCAACTACACAAGGTTACGAGTAGGTATTTGTGTAATGGCTTAATTATGAGAGTATTCAAAACTGGACTAGATACCGGGATTTTTCTGCCAAGCATTTTTCCTTGTTAATAAAATCTTGTGTATTTTACCTTTGCATTATATTATTTATTTATATAATTAAAGCAAAAAAAATCGTACGTTAATTACACCTTACTGATTGGTAATTTTTCAATCTCGAACTAAGATTATATCAAAAGTGTGTCTGATGCAGGTTAAACGAAAAAAAAATTATGGTGTACATGGTACCATCGTCGTTTCAACATGGGTTTTTAACTATTCTTTATTACTTATATAAAATGAGGCGTTTTGTTAGTGATTTAAGCTAAATTATACTAAACTAATAACATAAAACTATTATAGTTGCTAATAATAGGATAATAATAATGGTTAGAGGTTTCATCTCCCATCAAAATATCATAAACTGAATCACACTGAACATTAATTCTCTCTCAATATCCATCAAAACCCATTCATCTCTTCACCGAATTACCTCTGGTAACAGCTTCCATCATCGTGAACCAGAGCAGCTCTCTAATCGTGTGAAAAATTTGAAGAAGGTGGAGCCCCGAGAAGAAGAGAAGGTGCCATTATAAATATTTAAACTTTAGCAGTCTAGTGCCATTAATACTTTTCAACTATTGGTAACCCTTAGTAGAACCGAAGGTGCCTTTATAAATTCCCTTGACACATGTCTGCCCCTTAACGCACGATTGGTTTCCAATAGTAGTTTCCTTTGAAATAATCAATTTGCCCTTAGTTCTTGTTTTGCTTATAACTTTCTCATATGAAGTCAGAATGACTTCATTCTTTCGCCGTTGGATTTGTTTCTCCGTTTTCTACGTGATGATGATAAGAAATCCATGATTTGGACAAGTTACAATTGGTCTTTGGCCCTTCTTCACTTGTGGTACTTCTTTTCTAGCACAATTAAGTTCCAATTCAGTTCTTTTGGACGATTCCGCCTAATAAAAGATAAATAAACAAAAACAAACATAATATACGATTCGCAAGAAATCTAACAAATAAGTGCATGAAATTGATACTCTAAAGATGTAAAATATGCACTTATCAGCGGGCGCATACATATATAAAAGAGCTAATGTACTAATATAGTCATGAATTGAATACGCATTCTCAATTCTCTTGCGGAATATAAGATAAAAGTACGTATCAATAATTCTGAATCCGGGTCAGAATGTTTATACATATATATTTATTTTATGTCTTTGCAGCTGAGGAGAGGCGATATTAAGAACTAGATGGTGATATTAACACCATAAAGACCTGTGGCTCTAATGGTCCTTGGTAGCAGCTACATGCAGTGTTGGACGGAACAAGCATGATCATCTGGACAAGAAAAAAGAGGGGGCCACGGCCACAAGCCTTGGCGTGTTGGGGACGCAAATGAGCTTTGTCTACACAAGATGAAAATCTCGCGGGCCTTATTCGACCATCTGGTGGGGTCCGTCATCCCTTCTTATTCCGACTTGTTGACAACGGTCGGTCTTAGAATTTTAGTCAATAGTCATGCTCAGATCCACTCTCCTCGGGATAAACATCAGGTTAAAAAGAAATTCCACATATTTGAATTTTAGGGTTTTCTCACCTTTGTCTATTTAAATAAGCATATGACCTAAATCATCTTCACTTTTATTCTTCTCCAGAGTTTTAGAATAACATCATTTTTTCACTGCAGCATGTCTGATAATAACAGTGGTTCAAACTAGGACAGCTCTTTCGTCGAGCGTACCACTTGGATCGCAAGTCCGGTGAGCTTCTGTCTATTCCCAAGCTTTTCATATGTGTATGATCATCATGATGAAAATTTGAAGATGATTTGGTTATCATTTTTTTTAGGTTTCTCTAGTCAAGAAGGTACCACATTGGCGTTGAAGACTAGGAGTATTAGAGCAATGGTAAGCATATCTGTCTTCCCTTCTAGGACCTCCTTCTCCCTTTTCTTTTAACATATGCATGCTCGTTTGGTTGTAAAAGGAGATAAAGATTGGACATGTTGAAATTAAGGAGAATGGGGAATCTGTACCAGTGAATGGTGGAGCGAAACATTGATGCTGGTCCTAAGACTCCTCCTAATCCCATGGGGTCTCTCACAGACATTGGATTGAGTCTTCATGTTCATGATTACCCCAACATCGGGCTCTCTTTGAGTTGGAGATGGAATCCTTATCTCAGAAGTATGAAGTAGTGGGTGTATTTGTCGTGCCGAAGTGTCATATGGATCTCTATTAGAAGATATGGGAGAAATACGGGCACATTTCTTTGTGCATTTCTTTCAGGAATGTTAGTACCTAAAAATCTAGGCAAAACAATATATTATATAGAAATACTTTTTTTAAATTCGAAAATCAAAATCGTACAGGACAAGACTAAACCACGATAGTAGCCGTTCTTCCCTGCTTCGGTCACAAGAAGAAAAAACGGATTGATCTTAGGGGAAGGAAGCAAAGAAAGTTGAAGGAATTTATGTGTTGAATTGTGTGTAAAGATGTAGAACTATTGTCATACTCGTACCTTTTCTCGGGTTTAATTAATCTGATGTATATCCTAAATAGGTTATCCCTTAGTAAAATTAACATGCTTAATTAGTAGAACATACGGTGAATAAGACTTCTAGTAAAATGTATTTAATTAGTAGAAGATATGGTGAATAAGAGTTTTAGCATGTATAACACGTAGCCTACATGAGCGTCTAGGGAGGAATTTTCAACGGACACTAGTTAGGTTGTATTGGGGAAATAAATCACCATTACCATTTCTTCCTCACACCCACTATACTACGACAGCAGAGCTTCCCTTGCGATGTCTATATCTTACCATCTCGCTATCTCCCTCTTTCTCAACTTTCTTTTCAACACCTTCTCATTAAAACCGAAACAGTTTTAGGAATTTCAGTTTAGAGGTTTTTAATTAATTTTCTTTTATGTATAAATTGATAGCAAGGGCTGCAAAACTAGTGGTTTCTTCAATGGATTTTGGAAATCAGTATTAGATTGGGTTTCAATGGTTTTCGGTGTCAGTCATTGGAGAAGAATAGTAGAGCTGCTGAGAATGGATTTGATGGTGAATAGATGGGTGATTGTAAAATAGTCAATGGGGTTCTAGTTACATGGCTTCAGACATCATCTTGGATCAATTAAGGTCAAGAAACTATAAAGGGAAGCAAATCTACACAACAAAATCATCTCTTCATCTCAAGAAAAAGCCCACCAAGTGGTTGAGAAAGGTTCTGAAAGTATTATTAAATTGGGACTTAATTGAATGATGTCATTAAAGGTAATGAATGAATCCTGTTGTGTGTCTTACTTCCTATATCAACATTTTATATATTTTGGGTAAGAGTTTTGTTCATTATGTACAAAATTCCAATAGAACTCATTACTGGCGTGGGTCATATGACAAGATAGTACCAATGGATAATTATCTCATCACCCTTAGTTTTGCTACCATGTGGTACCTATTCATGCATGGAGATTTTGTGTGAAATATTATCGTTCCAAGAGAAATGAGTCTTATATTGATGATTAAACTTTGACGATATAGTTAAATTCTTTTGGGGAAGTAGTTGAGAAACATTAGACATGGATGTGTTGGGAAATCCACTTGTATTATACTTGATCTCATTGATCGGAAACAATACCAAACAATGAACACTAAAAATTCCATTATGGAGACTTAGGGCTGTCGATCCCAATCTGAAATTCGTTAGTCGTTTCCAAAAATCCGGAATTTTATAGGATATTATCCGATATAGCGGATATCGGATATCGGAAACGGATATTATATCGGATATTTTCGTGTTATCGTAACAGAACCGGATGAGCCAGTATTCGTTCCGATAATATCCGATATCGATAAGAGTCGTAAGAGTAAGACTAAACCTACCCCCCGTACAGTCACTTCTAGTTCTCTTCCTAATTCAGTGATTCTCTTCTGCGAAACCAACCCCCCTCTTCTCCAGTGAACATATTCAACACCATCATCTCTCTCGGCTTTCTTTATTTCACAGTGAACAGATTCACCACCATCTCTATCAACGCCACCACTCCATCACCACCACCTCCTTCTTCTTCTCTATCGTTTTAAACCATCACCAGTTCACCAGTACAACAGAAGTACAGAACAGTCGAATCCTTGAACCATTACCATCACACCAGTAAAAGAAACCACTGAATAGGTATGTTGTATGATATTCTCTCTTTATTCTTCTTTGATTATGATGTTGTGTGTTAGAATGATACAAAATTGAAACTAGGGTTTTATGAAATCAAAAATATTTGGTTTTTTTTTGGGAATTAGGGTTAATCATGTGGATTCACAATTGAATCAACTGATATACTGAATTTCATGATTGGATGTTAATTTCAATAATTATGTTCTTAACTGCATGTTAGATTTGAATGTTACAAATCAGAAAAGGTGATTTTGAGTCTTATGATTCTGTATTTTGTGATTCTGTGTGTGTGCAGTACTGGTGCACCTTCTTTGCAGTTATATTTCGTCACCTTTCTATATCCTTCTTAAAAAATTTAAACCTGAATCTTGATCAATTTTTGATATTTTTAGAAGTTACAATACTGGTGCACCTTTTTCTGCTAGACATTCGCATACTACATTGAAAGCACTTCATAAGCGGCTTTTCTAGTAGCTTCTGCCTATAATGTGTTAATGTTAAATCTATATGCATTAGTGAATTATATTATTGTACTGTTACCTATTCTAAGGCTCCTTATTGTTTATCTGGTATCCGGAGAAGAATCATTGCTATAGTCAAACGGAAGGTTGTTTCTCGATCTATGTTGGTGTTTCTCGGGGTTCCTGATTGATGTTTCAGTAGAATCATTGGCACCTTGCTCATTTTATAACATTTACATTTATCTTGTAAAAAATCTGTTGAGAGAATTATTTTATTATAAAGATTCAACAGCCCTATAAACAGTTCTGGAAAGAACCAGACTTGCCAGCCTGTGCATATTAAAGTCATCCCATGATTAATGTAATGTTGCTTGCATAAGTTTCATTTTATGCTTGATCTCTACAAAAGAAGTGCACTAGTTCACTTTGGATCACAACAAATATAATCTGCATCATACAACATTTTGATTCCATATCATAAAATCATCCTATATTAACTTTTAAAAGTCGAAAATCAATCAAAACTAGAAAATAATTTACTCAAACATTTAACGTGGTTCAAAAAACTAATTGTCTACATCCACGGGTAAAAGATTTGTATTTTTATTATTCATCCTTAAACAATACTGAAGAAAAGCATACTATGAATCATGATCATATTAATCAAGTATCAATCAAACTAAGTTTACACAAAGTCTCATACCTAAACTCTTGCCTATTATTTAATGCTTTCAGTCCAATTTTTCTTCAGAACTTCCCGTCCCTTTTCTTGTTTATGAGCTTGGTATTTATAGCCCATTTCGATGGGTCCCACCAATCTACCTTTCCACCTATTTATTCTTATCCATTCCGGTTGCGAAATACAATCCCGCAAAGCTTATTTTTAATTTCCACAAGACTTGATCATGAGTCCCGCAAGTCTTAGCATGCGCACTGCTTGTTTTTGGTAATTTTTCATTGGTTATCCCGCAACTCTTCCGAGGTCTTGTATTTAAGTTATTGTTTTTGGATTGGGATGAATGTTGCGGTCTTATTTAAATCATAGCATGTCTGACGCGTAGCTTTTAAAAGTGAATCGTCATGCTTTAGTCCTTTTTGTTCCGTTGCTTGTGAAGTTGATACGTGTCCCTCATGCATCAACGCTCATCATTACTTCTTTATTATGTCAGACTTTCCCGCAACCTAATGTCGGTCAGGAAGCAAGGCTATCTGTTTTGAGCAGTGTGCCTTACTTTCCCGCAACCCACGTGTCGATCATGCATTATTGTTGTCAGGTTCAAATCTTATCAACTTTGCAGCTGTCGATTGAATGCTTTAAAAGGCCATGTTTCATTGTTTCTCGTCTCATTGTAACTCGCTCCTTCTCCAATAGTTTTTGGACACGCGTTGCTTGGATTTTATTCTCTCACAAGATCAATCACCATCATCTCCTTCACTGCCAAGCTCGAGTTCATCTTCAATTTCTATCATCAGTGTCATCTCCAAAATCATTTTCTCAATCATAGCGTCACTGAATCACTTCACAGCTCCATCTCGCCTAACCTTCATTCTTCATTCTTTAATGATGTCAGCATCATCAACCATCACCATTTCTTCCTTATCTTTGATCTTCTTCACTACTTCCAGCTCCATTACTGTCTGGAAGTCAGCCACCACCATCAACTTCCATAACTTACATCAAAAGCCATTCATCTCTTCACCGAATTACCCCTGGTAACAGCTTCCATCATCGTGAACCAGAGCAGCTCTCTAATCGTGTGAAAAATATGAAGAAGGTGGAGCCCCGAGAAGAAGAGAAGGTGCCATTATAAATATTCAAACTTTAGCAGTCTAGTGACATTAATACTTTTCAACTATTGGTAACCCTTAACAGAACCGAAGGTGCCTTTATAAATTCCCTTGACACATGTCTGCCCCTTAACGCACAATTGGTTGCCAATAGTAGTTTCCTTTGAAATGATCAATTTGCCCTTAGTTCTTGTTTTGCTTATAACTTTCTCATATGAAGTCAGAATGACTTCATTCTTTCGCCGTTGGATTTGTTTCTCCGTTTTCTACGTGATGAATATAAGAAATCCAGGATTTGGACAAGTCACAATTGGTCTTTGGCCCTTCTTCACTTGTGGTACTTCTTTTCTAGCACAATTAAGTTCCAATTCAGTTCTTTTGGACGATTCCGCCTAATAAAAGATAAATAAACAAAAACAAACATAATATACGATACGCAAGAAATCTAACAAAT
The DNA here is from genome assembly GCA_023531435.1 of Papaver californicum. NCBI lineage: Eukaryota > Viridiplantae > Streptophyta > Magnoliopsida > Ranunculales > Papaveraceae > Papaver > Papaver californicum. Next base: position 1,056,653 of record JAJJMC010012356.1, on the reverse strand, counting down.
AAGTGCATGAGAATGATACTCGCAAGATGTAAAATATGCACTTATCAGCGGGCGCATACATATATAAAAGAGCTAAAGGACTAATATAGTCGTGAATTGAATACGCATTCTCAATTCTCTTGCGGAATATAAGATAAAAGTACGTATTTATAATTCTGAATCCGGGTCAGAACGTTTATACATATATATTTATTTTATGTCTTTGCAGTTGAGGAGAGGCGATATTACAATTTTCTCCCTTGTTAAAAATCCAACATTAACATTGAGTCCCCTACTTAGCGCGGAACAACAATGTTTCGTGGTAAGCACTAGATGGTGATATTAACACTATGAAGACCTGTGGCTCTAATGGTCCTTAGTAGCAGCTACATGCAGTGTTGGACGGAACAAGCATGATCATCTGGACAAGCAAAAAGAGGGGGCCACGGCCACAAGCCTTGGCGTGCTGGGGACGCAAATGAGTTTTGTCTACACAAGATGAAAATCTTACGGGCCTTATTCGACCATCTGGTGGGGTCCGTCATCCCTTCTTATTCCGACTTGTTGACAACGGTCGGTCTTAGAATTTAGTCAATAGTCATGCTCAGATTTACTCTCCTCGGGATAAACATCAGGTTAAAAAGAAATTCCACATATTTGAATTTTAGGGTTTTCTCACCTTTGTCTATTTAAATAAGCATATGACCTTAATCATCTTCACTTTTATTCTTCTCCAGAGTTTTAGAATAACATCATTTTTTCACTGCAGCATGTCTGATAATAACAGTGGTTCAAACTAGGACAGCTCCTTCGTCGAGCGTACCACTTGGATCGCAAGGCCGGTGAGCTTCTGTCTATTCCCAAGCTTTTCATATGTGTATGATCATCATGATGAAAATTTGAAGATGATTTGGTTATCATTTTTTTTAGGTTTCTCTAGTCAAGAAGGTACCACATTGGCGTTGAAGACTAGGAGTATTAGAGCAATGGTAAGCAGATCTGTCTTCCCTTCTAGGACCTCCTTCTCCCTTTTCTTTTAACATATGCATGCTCGTTTGGTTGTAACAGGAGATAAAGATTGGACATATTGAAACTAAGGAGAATGCGGAATCTGTACCAGTGAATAGTGGTGCGAAACGTTGATGTTGGTCCTAAGACTCCTCCTAATCCCATGGCATCTCTCACAGACGTTGGATTGAGTCTTCCTGTTCATGATTACCCCAACGTCGGGCTCTCTTTTGAGTTGGAGATGGAATCCTTATCTCAGAAGTATGAAGTAGTGGGTGTATTTGTCGTGCCGAAGTGTCATATGGATCTCTACACGAAGATATGGGAGAGATACGTAACATTGCTACAACGAAGCTGGTGAAGAGTTATTCCATCATACTCGTAACATCCGTCATAGGACTTTTACCTGTTATTGCCGAGATGGATAACACATCTCTGTATAATGGTATGAACCCAAAAATCTAGGAATGGGACGAGATATTGACTACTTGTGAGGGTCTTCATTTCAACATGAACTAATTACGTCATCATTTCGAGAATGTCAGGGAGGATCATGTAGCAACTCTGGCAGAGGAGAAGGCCTTGAAGGAAGAATCAGACAGGATTGAGGATATGGCCCGAGATCTGCAGGCTCGTTCAGAGAGATATGAGGATAGGTTGGGAAGATTGTACAACCGGAATCACCCTCTACTTAGAGATCTGTTCTAGGCAATAGGATGGATAGTAAAATATTTATGTTATTTTTTTATTTTTTTTGAGTTTTGAGTAGTTTGAATAAAGAATGTTTCAGATAATTTGGATAGATGTAATGGGTTTTGAATTTGAAAGCTTATATATATTTTGAAGTTATATTGAACTTGTGAGAGGAGAGGTGAAGGTGTCTTAGGCATAATATTCCTTGAGCCATTTACCATTAATGGCTATCGCTACGGCTCCTCCATTCATATTAACGATCTTATAATACCCGCTTGGCATGGCCATGGAGACTACATAAGGCCCTTCCCATTTTGGAGCAAATTATGGAGAAGACATATCTTGTTGAATATGCTTAGATGTTTTAAGTACCAGATCTCCTACCTGAAACACTCGTGGTTGTACTGTTTTGTCGTATGCGCTGGAGATTCTGCGTCGATAAGTCTCCGCATATTTTTTCTGCTTTGGCTCGTATGGATTCAAATACATCTAAATCTGCTACACGGGAATTGGGTATTTCAGACTCGTCCCACTAGACCCCACTTGTTGCTGCGATCCTGGATGATGGGACTTTAATCTCTACGGGTAGGATTACATCAGCCCTGTATACAAGAGAATATGGTGAGGTCCCTGTAGAACTCCTCGGAGAAGTTCTATATGCCCACAAGGACATAGGCAATTGTTCGTGCCATGTTCTTGGATGGTCATAAGCAGTACGACTTAAAATTCTGATGAGGGTCTTGTTGGTGCTTTCGGCTTGCCTATTCCCTTGGGGGTAGTATGATATGGAGAATATCTGCTTGACGCCATATCCCTTGAGTAACTCTCGGACGCATTTATTTTTGAATGGAGTACTATTGTCCGTTATGATGTGATTTGGTATCCCGAATCTGCATATAATATGCTCTTGGATGAAGGTTGTTATGGTTGTTCCGGTCGTGCTTCTGAAAAGTACGGCTTCGACCCATTCGGTGAAGTACTACGTGGCAGTGAGTATGTACTCATATTGCTTTGACAAAGATGGATTGATTTTACCGATGAGATCCAATCCCCAGCAATAGAATGGCCAAGAGCTACTTACCGAGTGAAGAGGAAGGAAAGGTGTGTGAATGAGGTTGTCGTGGATTTGACATTGGTGACATTTCCGAAAAAATAAAGTTGCATCGTCCTCCATGGTCGGCCAGTAGTATTTCTCATGAACTTGGAGAAATAATTTTCTCTTGCCCTAGTGCTCCCCTTTGTGCATTTCTTTCAGGAATGTTAGTACCTAAAAATCTAGGCAAAACAATATATTATATAGAAATACTTTTTTTTAAATTCGAAAATCAAAATCGTACAGGACAAGACTAAACCACGATAGTAGCCGTTCTTCCCTGCTTCGGTCACAAGAAGAAAAAACGGATTGATCTTAGGGGAGGGAAGCAAAGAAAGTTGAAGGAATTTATGTGTTGAATTGTGTGTAAAGATGTAGAACTATTGTCATACTCGTACCTTTTCTCGGGTTTAATTAATCTGATGTATATCCTAAATAGGTTATCCCTTAGTAAAATTAACATGCTTAATTAGTAGAACATACGGTGAATAAGACTTCTAGTAAAATGTATTTAATTAGTAGAAGATATGGTGAATAAGAGTTTTAGCATGTATAACACGTAGCCTACATGAGCGTCTAGGGAGGAATTTTCAACGGACACTAGTTAGGTTGTATTGGGGAAATAAATCACCATTACCATTTCTTCCTCACACCCACTATACTACGACAGCAGAGCTTCCCTTGCGATGTCTATATCTTACCATCTCGCTATCTCCCTCTTTCTCAACTTTCTTTTCAACACCTTCTCATTAAAACCGAAACAGTTTTAGGAATTTCAGTTTAGAGGTTTTTAATTAATTTTCTTGTATGTATAAATTGATAGCAAGGGCTGCAAAACTAGTGGTTTCTTCAATGGATTTTGGAAATCAGTATTAGATTGGGTTTCAATGGTTTTCGGTGTCAGTCATTGGAGAAGAATAGTAGAGCTGCTGAGAATGGATTTGATGGTGAATAGATGGGTGATTGTAAAATAGTCAATGGGGTTCTAGTTACATGGCTTCGGTCATCATCTTGGATCAATTAAGGTCAAGAAACTATAAAGGGAAGCCAAATCTATACAACAAAATCATCTCTTCATCTCAAGAAAAAGCCCACCAAGTGTTTGAGAAAGGTTCTGAAAGTATTATTAAATTGGGACTTAATTGAATGATGTCATTAAAGGTAATGAATGAATCCTGTTGTGTGTCTTACTTCCTATATACAACATTTTATATATTTTGGGTAAGAGTTTTGTTCATTATGTACAAAATTCCAATAGAACTCATTACTGGCGTGGGTCATATGACAAGATAGTATCAATGGATAATTATCTCATCACCTTTGTTTTGCTACCATGTGGTACCTATTCATGCAAGGAGATTTTGTGTGAAATATTATTGTTCCAAGAGAAATGAGTCTTATATTAATGATTAAACTTTGACGATATAGTTAAATTCTTTTGGGGAAGTAGTTGAGAAACATTAGACATGGATGTGTTGGGAAATCCACTTGTATTATACTTGACCTCATTGATCGGAAACAATAGCAAACAATGAACACTAAAAAATCCATTATGGAGACTTAGGGCTGTCAATCCCAATCCGAAATTCGTTAGTCGTTTCCGAAAATCCGGGATTTTATAGGATATTATCCGATATAGCGGATATCGGATATCGGAAACGGATATTATATCTTGATATTTTCGTGTAATCGTAACAGAACTGGATGAGCCAGTATTCGTTCCGATAATATCCGATATCAATAAGAGTCGTAAGAGTAAGACTAAACCTACCCCCCGTACAGTCACTTATAGTTCTCTTCCTAATTCAGTAATTCTCTTCTGCGAAACCAACCCCCCTCTTCTCCAGTGAACATATTCACCACCATCATCTCTCTCGGATTTCTCTATTTCACAGTGAACAGATTCACCACCATCTCTCTCAACGCCACCACTCCATCACCACCACCTTCTTCTTCTTCTCTATCGTTTTAAACCATCACCAGTTCACCAGTACAACAGAAGTACAGAACAGTCGAATCCTTGAACCATTACCATCACACCAGTAAAAGAAACCACTGAATAGGTATGTTGTATGATATTCTCTCTTTATTCTTCTTTGATTATGATGTTATGTTTAGAATGATACAAAATTGAAACTAGGGTTTTATGAAATCAAAAATATTTGTTTTTTTTTTTGGAAATTAGGGTTAATCACGTTGATTCACAATTGAATCAACTAATATACTGAATTGCATGATTGGATGTTAATTTCAATAATTATGTTCTTAACTGCATGTTAGATTTGAATGTTACAAATCAGAAAAGGTGATTTTGAGTTTATGATTCTGTATTTTGTGATTCTGTGTGTGCAGTACTGGTGCACCTTCTTTGCAGTTATATTTCGTCACCTTTTTATATCCATCTTAAAAAATTTAAACCTGAATCTTGATCAATTTTTGATATTTTTAGAAGTTACAATACTGGTGCACCTTTTTCTGCTAGACATTCGCATACTACATTGAAAGCACTTCATAAGCGGCTTTTTTAGTAGCTTCTGCCTATAATGTGTTAATGTTATATCTATATGCATTAGTGAATTATATGATTGTACTGTTACCTATTCTAAGGCTCCTTATTGTTTATATGGTATCCGGAGAAGAATCATTGTTATAGTCAAACGGAAGGTTGTTTCTCGACCTATGTCGGTGCTTCTCGGGGTTCCTGATTGATGTTTCAGTAGAATCATTGGCACCTTGCTCATTTTGTAACATTTACGTTTGTCTTGTAAAAAATCTGTTGAGAGAATTATTGTATTATAAAGATTCAACAGCCCTATAAATAGTTCTGGAAAGAACCAGACTTGCCAGCCTGTGCATATTAAAGTCATCCCATGATTTATGTAATGTTGCATAAGTTTCATTTTATGCTTGATCTCTACAAAAGCAGTGCACTAGTTCACTTTATAAGCCACATATCCTGTCACTATTTTAGATGAGTTCTGTTTTATAATGCCAGGGTGGGGTTGTTTTAGATGAGTTTTGTCTTGTAATGCCAGGGTGGAGTTCTGTCCTTTACTTTCATATTTCTTGCACTGCCAACTAACAAATTTTAGTTTCTTTGAAATGCAGATGTACTTTTAAAGCTGCATTGCAGGCTGTATCTCAATGAGTCAATGACAATGCTAGTACAAATTTTAGTTTCTTTGTGTTTTCTTTTGCTGCAAGAACAATAGAACATGTAATTTATAAACTGTGATCATTTGTGTGTGTTTTCTATGTGTTTGAACTGAATTATGAACTGGAAGTGCTTAAATGAACCGAAAAATTTAAAGTGAAAAACAGACTTATAAGATTTCTATCAGCTATCGGATATTTATCGGATAATATCTGATATCCGATAAGCTTATCGAAACGAAATTGGAATTGAATATTAAGATTTCGTCAGAACTTATCGGATATCCGAGAAGGCTTATCGGAAACGGAACCGGCTGAGCTAGTTTTCGTTTCGATAGCATCCGTTGACAGCCCTATGGAAACTGTACATTTACTGGATAGATATACAAGCTTAAAGGTGTAGCATTAAGTCATCTAAACCCAAGATATGTTTAGTATTTTGCCTATATCTTAAGATCCGAATGTTAGAATACTGTGATTTTTGAATATGTTTTAGTACGACAAGTCATCGGGCTACTGTAAAAATTTCAGGACGATCGGGTAACAATAGCTACTGAAAAACTTGAATGAATTGGGACTGCATTCTGTAAAAACGGAAATCCCTTACATCCCCACTACCCATCATTATGGTCCTAGGACTGGGTTGCCACGTTCGTAGTTTGTTCTATGTGATGTGATGTAAAATGGAATTCCAAGGGCGATGGGACCTAAGATACTCAACTGATCCGTAAGAATTAGTAGGATGAATGGTCCTTGTTTATGGATGTGTATTAGTTCTTTGCTTTACATAGTACCATGTAATGCTTAACTCTCATCCGAAACTCATCAATAATTGTTGTTATTCCATTTCTTGATTATTTAACTAAGCTTTATGTAAATGACGGCAATAAAGAGCCATTAAGATTTACCCCTGTAATATGAATTGCTCTTACTGTGGTGTTTCTTGCAACTCCACCGAATGACCCCTCAAATGGTTGCCTAATGCTCACTTTTATGGTACGTTACCGCCTGTAGATTATATATCACTTCTGTTGGTGGTCTTATGAATGGCTAGATATCCTAATTTTGTATCTTCTATATGCGTATAAATGCCTATGCATATATGTGCTCCATGAGGTAGTTCTGTATACTACATGTGGATAATTAATCCTGATTGGGTATTTAAACATGTCCTAAGTATTGTTTGACTTCCATGGGATTATTGTCAGTGTATGGTTATAGTATTTTTGGATTTGTACAGGTGAGAGATGTCTTAATATTTTGGGATGCTGAGCATACACGTGTAGTGTTGTTATCCACAGTGTATTGATATACTATCATTTTTGTCGTATGGGTTGCTTAACATTAAACGGGTCGGGAATGACCTGTATGCGTTGTTTTTCATTGGATTGTCATATTGGTCTGATTTCGATGAGTATGTATGCAGGACAAATCAGTACGTCCTTATTTCGGCTTAAGAGTATTCTTTTTTTTTTCTCTGTATCAGTTCCTTTATGATCATTATATATTATATATGCTATATGGTCTTACAACACCGAATGCTCCTATTGGATATATTGTCAGATTGGGTATATTTTCTTGGGGTTGTGTAGTCAGATTGTTCATACAAGTTTGCAGTACATCAACCTATCTATAATAGTTCTCTGACATGGAGTTCGGAGGTTTAGTACAAGAAATGAGATACTTATTTTAGGCTAGAGTTTGTAATGTCTTACATTACAGTAACAACTTTATCAATTCATAGTGCTACTTATATGTAGTTCAAATTTTTTTAATGCTTTGCTTCCTCCGTAGACTACTATATATGCACTGAACTCATTGTTATCTTATTGTTGCAGCGGTGGTGTTAAGTAGTTTCCCTTAGGGAATGGTACATTTAATTACTTAATGGCGTACTCATGTGAGTCGTGTTACAGTCTTGGAAGGATTATATTTTGTTATTAAACAAAATGGACAGAGACCTTTTGTTGTTGATTTGAGTGGTAGGTACAGGTATAAACATAGATGATGGTATCTTGTTCATCAATAGATAGTTGCCAAGGTGATTGTTGGTGATGGGATATGCTATGGATAGTTGTTGCAATGCAACTCATACTATCCATATCATCTAACTTTCTGCTACATCTAGAGATAGTTATTGCATTGGGTAAGCAGTTTATATTATCTTAGAGATTGTTGCCACTACGACAAGCAGGCCACACAATCTATGTAAGAGATGATTGCTACCAAAATAGGATAGTTCAAATCATCTAATAAGAGATAGTTATTACCAGTGAAGGTAGTACATATTATCTAAACCAAAGATGATGAATTATACGGTCGTGCTTGATCCCTTCGAGCAACGGAGAGGGTACGTAGGCAGCCGCTATGCGGTTCAGCACAACTGTATGAGGTTGTTCATATCGTCTAAAAAGGGTTGGTTGTTGCTTGGCAGTTCATACCATTCATTCGGAGATGATTGTTACCTTTGCAGTAAGAGGTAGTTACAGTACTGGTTGTTCATACTACCTTGAGAGATGATTGCAACTTCTTCGAGGTTGTTCATATCATCTAATGAGAAATAAAGGGTGACTGTTGGATGCCAATTCATATCACCAAATGAGACTGGGAGATGGTTGTTG
>JAJJMC010012356.1:977754-1048096 GCA_023531435.1 Papaver californicum | reverse complement strand
TGGTGTATTATAAGAGATGATTATTACTAAATGTGGTAATTCATGTCATCTGTCGGTATCGATAAATGTCAGAAATGATATCAAAGCCTGTAACGCAGTTTGACGGATTCGATGAACCAAGAAAATATATAAAGATTATATTTGCCTGCTTATAAAGCAGTTTGAGAAAAATCGATGAACATTTGCTTGGTAAGATCAAATTGGTTCGAAAAATTTAAAAATACGGTTTCTCGTGTGGCGTATTGGGAAGTTGGAGCTGGCCTAATGGACCGAAACCCGACCCATTGAAAGCAAAAAATTTCCGGTCTGTCACAACTATTGAGAAAATCACAAAGCTTGAGAGAATGCTAAGTTTGTTGTGTTTTCAGAATAGGCTAAGTATCCTATTTATAGTAATTGGGAACACACGTATTTTCCTTGTAAAATAGTGGAGGTAGTGAAGAGATGGAGTAACGGAGATTGTGGAGGTAATATTGTAACCGCCCATTATCCTTGGAAGTTTCTGGAAAACCATGATTCCATTATCTCCTTAACTCCTACAACCGTCACCATTTTTTTATAATTTTCAGATCATGGGGTGTTACCACGCCACATGTTGCTGTAACCGCCATACCAAAACCCCATAAATAATCCCCCCATGTAATATGATTTGATTTCTTGTACGAATTGGTGCAGTCATGGACTCAGGATGATGCAAGCACAAGCAAGAGCGAAAAGTAGGAAGAATATAAAACTGGCTAGAAGCGCTAGCATTAGCGCGGGTAGTGGTAGCGCTGGCAGGCCTACAGCGCTATTGGCGTTGGTGCTAACGCTAGCACAGCTAGAGCCTGTTTGGCGCGTAAGATAGTGCTTTGCTGACTTTTTGGCTTTTTCCTTGCCTTTTGGCACATATGTGTGCTACTTATTGGTGTCAGGAGTATGACTAAGGTTTTCCAAGTCTCGCACTTGCTAGTGCCATCGTTATTACCTATCCACCACTAGTTTTAGCATCCATTAATGTCGTGGCCATATTTATAGCCTGTTTTGGGGTTTCTCAGTCGCATGAGATTTAATGTTAGCATTTATGCTTAACCTTTATGCAGTGCATGCAGAACATTTTCAAGAGATTCAACTGTGGAAGTTTACAACTTGAGATAATGTTTCATGCGACTTTGTAATTTAGATGGTATGCATATAATTAGTGTTTTTATTCAGATATGCATGGCCTTTATTATGAATATTCGTAACTTTGTATAATCAGCGTGTTCTGATCAATACAGATAGTTTATATGGATGCACATAAAATAACGAGGTTTAGCTAGGTAAAGCTCTGAAATTTTGAAAGTGCATAAATATATATAAAGAGCTATAGAGATATTGTAGCTATGAGCGGAATATGCATTCTTAATTCTCTTTCGGAATGTAAGATAGAAATATATATCCATAATTCTGATGCCAGGTCAGAAATTTGTACATATTTATTTCATGCTTCTACAACTGAGCAGAGGAAATATTACAATTTTATCCTTTGTCAAAAATCCACCATGAACATTAAGTCCCCTGCTTAGCGCGAAACGAGTAATGTTGCGTGGTAAGCATAAGATGGTGGTCTTCCAGATATAATATGTGATTTTTATTGTTTAATATCACTATAAGAGTAGCAGTTGGCTGAGCAAGTTTTGTTTTGTACTCTTGGATATTTGGAGCATACGTCTTCTACCGTAGTAAAAACGGGAAGGTATTTGGAACATTAGTTGGTTGTCGAGAGTGTTGAGGCAATGATGTCGTGAAAAATAAGATGATGTATTTAGCAGTGATTCGTCTGTCATTAGCCACAAAGATAAGTTTTGGCTGTGAATACTAAAATAAGTGTGCATGGAGGAAGCGATTATGCCATCAGACACGAAGATGGGTGTTAGCCGTGAACACTAAGATAAGTGTGGACTTGAGCATTGATATTCAAGGAATTCAACCATGGAGGTTTTGTGACTTAAAACAAGTTCATTCGTGACATAAAGTGCTTAACTTTTATATAGTACATACAGAACATATTCAAGAGATTCATCTTTGGAAGTTTGCAACTTGAGATGATGTTTGATGCGGCTCTGCAATTAAATGGTATGCATCTAATTAGCGATCTCTATTCAGGAATGGAATATTATCCATTCTGAATTTCTGATGTGTTTCTGCAATTTAGATGGTATGCATCTAATTTAGCGATCTTTATTCAGATATGGCATAGCCTCTATTCTGAATATTCGTAAAAAAAATTAGATGATATGCATCTAATTTAGCGATCTTTATTCAGATATGACATAACCTCTATTCTGAATGTTCGTAATTTTGTTTTTAGATAGTATGCATCTAATTTAGCGATCTTTATTCATATATATCATAGCCTCTATTCTGAATATTCGTAATTTTGTATTTAGATGGTATGCATCTAATTTAGCGATCTTTATTCAGATATGGCATAGCCTTTATTCAGAATGTTCGCAATTTTGTATTTAGATGGTATGCATCTAGTTTAGTGATCTTTATTCAGATATGGCATAGCCTCTATTCTGAATGTTCACAATTTTGTATAATCAGCGCAATCTGATTAAGACATATAGTTTGCATGGATGCACATGAAATAACAAGGGTTTAGCTGGGTAAAGCCCCGAAATTTCTACGGGCGCATATATATGCAAAGGATATGTGGAACGAGTATAAGGAATTCTTTCACCTTATAACTGGTTCAGTGTTATGTTAGTCAGGGATCATCTGGATAGGAATAGCAACCGTCACCAGTGACATTCTGAAGACGTTATCGTTTTATACTAGTGATCAATCCATCTAGGAGACCTCCAATCGCCCTCTATTCTATAAAGAAGTGGTTACTGAGTGGCACAGTATAATATATAGAATATTTAGATATCATAGCTTATAGACTCTAATATTGTTGTTATATATTTTGTTTGAAGAGGTTAGCCAAAAATCTCTATAGCAAGGGTTTCGTATATAAAATATGAATTTCAAAAGTTTAGTTTAAGGGTGATTACTTAGCTCTATTTCTTTCAGGCATGTCCTTCACGCATACTTGGGCTTTGGATATACTAGACTCCCTCGTGAGTAAGCAGCAGATGTTAGCACTTGGAGTTTGAGTATGCAGCATCAAGTGTCAGGATGACAACAAATATATGCTAGACAAAGCATTCAATAATGAAGACTAGTTGTAGCCGGTGACATCAAGGTCGGAGATAATGGAAGTCAATAGGGGGAGCTAATGATAGACTGAAACTGCAGATGATCGAGGCGGATTCCCATGTTTTTGTCATAGGTTTAAGCACATCGATTCCCAGATTGAAGATGTAGGGAATGAATGGTTGGTGAAGCTGGTCATGAGGACGTTACTCCTAAGACCATTGTTGATGTTGGACCACGACTGGTGTTTCTCTATAGACAAAGACATGGTAATCGAGGCATCAACGTAGTCTTTGATTCTTCATCCAATGAGCCCCTGGAATCGTCTAAACGTCATGACTTGAATGTGAAGTGGCTTCGTCACAGAATTGACGATGTTGAAGTAGATAAAAGAGTCTACTCTAGATATAATTGGTGAAGAATGAAGTCTCTCAATCGTGCGGGGTCATGATGTAGAGAAGTTCATGATTTGTTTCCTTTAGTATTGTGATTAGGTTGCACTGACTTGGCTCCGAGGATTACATTAATTGAAATGGATTCGAATTAATCTTCCCAACAAGATCAAGTCTCCAAGTGCAGCTAACAGGTGTTTATTTACTTGTCATAAAGATACATGTTGAAAGGTCTCGTGATATCCATGGATGAATGATGCTGTATCTGCTTCAGGAGTCTTTTTTCAGTGTCTTTAGAGTTTTAAATCCCTCCAAGTAGCATAAGGATAGATCGTCTATCAAATACTCTGGATTAGAAGTTCTGAGTTATCGTGATGGAGGCACCTTGTTAGAGTGTATCCATGTTTCTGGAGAAGATGAATTCCTGACAGAAGATTGTAAGCCCATATTCCATGGGTTCAGAAGAGAAGCATCAATCTGAAGTAGTCAGGCCTGTCGAGTGTTCATTATGCTTTAGACGGTTGTGGATGCCATGTTACCAGTGATAGTGGAGATCATGACCACGAGTACTGTCTGTTTAGGGCTTGCTTGACGCATGAGGGGATTGATGGCATCATCTTGAGAATTCCAAATTCATTGTGTCTTCCATAGTTGACCAGTGTGGTTGAAATCAGTAGCAACAGCAACAGAGGTGAAGTCCCCATGCTTTGGACGTGATCAATCAAGGGAAGCTAAGAAGGTTGATATCTCTTATTGTTGTTGTCTTTGTCACGCTAAGGACGTAGCATAGACTTGAATTGAAGTTCAAGCCCTTCGTTGGTGCCCGGGTTGTTAAGTCGCAATTGGGACGTTTTTGTGAGCATTAAATGAATGAAATTGTGCCTTATCCTAATCCTTTGGCTCATAAGCTTGTTTTACCCTTTTGGATGTGATGATGGTATGCATATATGGGTGAAGTCCTCTGGAGATGTCAAGGGTGGAGAGGATAAGATGAAAAGGTATCATGTTGTCGACGTGGTGTTGTGGGTGTCTTCAAAAACTATGTTCTAAGAGGCGTCTCTTGATCCATCTTTTGAATTCTTGGTTGTCATGATATGTGTTGCGGTGAGCAGTCCCCTGTCACACTTCTCTTTGATTTCTGAAGTTATATTTTCTGGAGTAGGCTTTGGATGCGTCTCAGCCTCGTCAGGGGTTGCAGGCGCCTATCAGATCTGATGACGTAGTTGGGAAAGGTGAAGATACCTTTCAGGCATGTCTTTGGAGAGTAAAGGACCTTGTCAAGGTTGTGACTCCCTGGTTGACCATCTTTTATAGGCTGGAGAGGTTCTTGACAGTGAGGGATTCTTGGGCAAATCTTCAGTCCCCAAGTGTGGTTCATGTGATGCTTCTGATGTAGTTGTTGAAGACGATGCTCCAAGTGGTGTCATTACGTAGGATGCCAATGCGATGAAAACTGCACAAATTGAGTATCTGAACACTGGGGTTGACTTTGACTTCGAGTTCGATAGGACCCGATTCTTGGAGGAAGATGAGACATCTAATCTTGTTATCAGTTGGCTTTGTCGTCATATGAGAGCCATTCAGGAGAACTTGAAGGAAGTAGGTGCATCTTCGGCTTAAAAGTGATTACCAAGGCTAGAGGTGATGCTGAAAGACTATCCTGAGAATTGAGGCTTGCAATTGAATCCCTTGTACAGGTGGAGAGAACGTATGATGATGGCGTTGAATCAGTCCTCAAAGATCCTTTCTAAGTAGTAAGTTTTGAGGGGGGTTTTGTGTTTCTGAGATATCCGAATTTTCTGCGGTTTTGGGATTTTGAGTAGGTAGATTTTGAATGGTTTGCGACGGATTTTTTAGAAATGGAAACAATTGTTTTTTAATTAAGTAAATTAAAATCCTAACTATGAATGCAAAGCAATGCAAACATTTTGAAGGGGTTACAAATGTTGGGTAAAAGCAGCGAAATATTGCTAGGGGTGGTAAAGTGTTTTAAGCCTTGAAAGCTTTGTCATGGGTGGTAAAATGTTTAAGCTTTGACAGTTTTAAGCCACTTTCCATGTACGACTACCCATGTTGTCTTATCAGCATTGACGAGTTTGTAATATCCATCTAATATAGTTTTAATGATCAGATATGGATTTTCTCCAGAAGAGGCAGTAATGCCTTCGATTTGGAAAGGGTTGGATTTCGGTATCTCAGGTTGATGACACATTTTAAGAATAATTGGGTTATTGGTTTTAATATTCTTAGTAGAAACGACCCTTATCCATTCGACAAATTTTTGAAAAGAATCAAATTCCCATTCACATCGTCAAGGCATGTTGAGGTTGATTAAGTCCCCAAGTCTTGATAAGACGTGGGATAACTGGTTGTAAAAAGAGTTGTTGAACAAGACTTATTTGTAGATGAAATCCATGGGCGTGTATCATCATTTATCCTCTATGCAATTGTTTAACGTCCAGATCCGTTATTTGTGATTTTCTTGAGGTGAGAAATCTTTGGGGTATTCTGGCTTGTTGGTGCCTACATGTGGGTCCCTAGGTGACGACTTTTCCAAAGATGCGTCGAGCCTTGCCTTGTTGATGTGGATCCACGGACGTCCCAGAATCATGTCGTAGTCTGGATCTACATGATTGTTGCATGTGAATTGGTAGCGGACACTCCTGGACACAATATAGTAGTGGTAGTGGTATCTCTAAATCTTTATACGAATGACGACGTTTGATTTTTGCATCCCTGGTTGATTTCTTTGAATGGAGATCTCGACATCGCGTCGAATATCGATTCTGGATGTGATGACATAGGTAGCATCAAGAACGTTGGTTGGATCCATTTTTTTTCATGATTTTGTAGGGACCTTTCCAGAATTCCACTAGTGTTGAAATTTTGTTGTGGATTGTTTTCTGGCACAAGATCAGGGGCTAGACGAACTTATCTTTTATTTCTGTGGGCTCTGGATATGCTAGCATCAGCAATGACTTTGGAGGCGTTTCTGGCTTGCTCCATAAAATACTTGTGTTGGTCTAGAGGTGGTTGCTCCATACGAGTCTTGAGAGGAACGAGTATTTCCTTCTAAGTGGTAGTCATGTCTGCTTGTGCATTAGCAAGGGTCTCATCTTCAAATTTGAGAGACTTGTTGATGCACCAGATGTTCGTGGAGTTTTCAGTAGCATTGCTTGAAAGAGTAGTGTTGGTGTTTTTGGTGAAAGCATTTTGAGGAATGGAACACCAAAATTGAGATTGCTTGCTAGACCTGAATTGATATTAATGATTGAATTAGACCTAAGATCCACCATATTTTCAAATAATTGAAGAATAGATTTTCATATGGTTGAAGAATTGGATTCGTGACCGAGAGATTGATCTCCCACTGTGGTCGCCAATTGTTAGTACCTAAAAAATGATTCTAGGCAAAACAATGTACCGTAGTAGTACTTTCTTTATATTCAGAAATCAAAATCGTACAGGGCAAGCCTAAACCTCGATAGTATTCGTTCTGCGCTGCTTCGGTCACAAGGAGAGAAAATGGGTTGATCTTAAGGAAGGGAAGCAAATAAATTTGAAGGAATTTGTTTGTTGAATTGTGTGTAGAGATGTAGAACTATTGAGAAAATCACATAGCTTTAGAGAATGCTAAGTTTGTTGTGTTTTCAGAATAGGCTAAGTACCCTATTTATAGTAATTGGGAACACATGTATTTTCCTTGTAAAGTAGTGGAGGTAGTAAAGAGATGGAGTAACGGAGATTTTGGAGGTAATGGTGTAACCGCCCATTATCCTTGGAAGTTTCTGGAGAACCATGATTCCATTATCTTTTTAACTTCTGCAACCGTCACCACTATTTTGTAACTTTTAGATCATGGGATGTTACCACGCCACATGTTGCTCTAACCGCCAGACCAAAACCCCATGAATAATCCCCCCATGTAATATGCTTTGATTTCTCATAGGAATTGGTGGATTCATGGACTCAGGATGATGCTAGCACAAGCAAGAGCAAAAAAATGCTCGAAAGTAGGAGAATGGAAAACTGGCTAGAGGCTCTAGCATTGGTGCGGATAGTGCTAGCGCTGCCAGGCCTGCAGCGTTGTTGGCGCTGGAGATAGCGCTAGCGGTAGTGGTACCGCTGCCAGGTACGCATCACTGTTGGCGCTTGTGCTAGAGATAGCACGGCTAGGGCCTGTTTGGGGCGTAAGCATATTGGCTTTGCTGGCTTTTTGGTTTTTGTCTTTTTCCTAGCCTTTTGGCCCATATGTGTAATACTTATTGGTGTTGGGAGTTGACTAAGGTTTTTCAAGGATAGCACTTGCTAGTGTCATGGTTATTGCCTATGCACCACTATCTTTAGCATTCATTAATGTCGTGGCCATATTTATGGCCTGTTTTGGGGTTTCTCAGCCGCATGAGATTTAATGTTAGTATTTATGCTTAACCTTTATGCAGTGCATGCAGAACATTTTCAAGAGATTCAGTTGTGGAAGTTTACAACTTGAGATAATATTTCATGCGACTCTGTAATTTAGATGGTATGCATCTAATTAGTGTTTTTATTCATATATGGCATGACCTCTATTCTGAATGTTCACAACTTTGTATAATCAGCGATTAATACATATAGTTTATATGGATGCACATGAAATAACGAGGGTTTAGCTAGGTAAAGCCCTGAAATTTTGAAAGTGCATAAATTTATATAAAGAGCTATAGAGCTATTATAGCTATGAGATGAACATGCGTTCTTAATTCTCTTGCGGAATGTAAGATAGAAATACATATCCATAATTCTGATGCCCGGTCAGGAATTTATACATATTTATTTCATGCTTCTGTAGCTAAGCAGCGGCAATATTATAATTTTATCCTTTGTCAAAAATCCACCATCAACTAGGATAGTCTGAATACCCTCTTCTTCCAAACATCACAACAAATCTCCGCCAAAGCTCTTCCGGTAGAGTATTCCTTCGTAAACGACAAACCTCTTGAATTTTTCGGATCAAGCGTGTTGCTTCCCTTTTTTACTTAGGTAGGACATTATCTCAGAGATATTTTTTTATGGGTCCCGTCATTCCCCAGCATGGTGTATAGTTAGTATCTCTGATTGTTGTGGTGGGATATGACAATTAAAGCAAGACCCATGCAACGATCGAGATTGGGCCTCCATGGTGGGCCAATAATACCCGAGATATTGGAGACGTGTATATAGAGTTACCACTAGTGTCGACCACACATCTCACGATGCACTCGATTAAGTTGTCATCATCTCCTAGACATCTCGACGGAGATCTATCTGAGTTTCTATGATATAATTTTCTTTGTAATAGGAAGAAAATCTTTAAATCTTTAAGACTGACCTTTCCTTGGCTATGTGAGTTACTGAGCTCTTGGATGATAGGCGTCCTCTGGTCATTGACTTTTTCTTCATCAGGCTTGTCTATCCAGGTCGAAGGTATGGTATGCCTCTGTACAGAGAAGGTCGTCTCCGAGTCTTCAAACTGAAGTTTTGGGACTAGATTTGCCAAGCATTCATTTTGTCTTTTGTTGGCGCACCCCGTGCGTATTATCGTCGCCTCGGCAAAGTGAGTTAAGAGATTTTGTACTTCAGCCCTATACGGGGCTAGGTTGTTTCCTTGAGAGAATATATACCATTCATCTGGTTCACTAGTAATTTCGAGTCTCCTCTTATTTTGAGATGTGTATCTCCATCTTGCTTTGCTAGCGACAATCCCAGTAGAAAGGCTTTATACTCGGCGGAATTTTTGGTGCACTCGTAGTCCAGCTTGAATGAATGCGAGAAACCTTCGCCAGTTGGCAAGACTAGCACAACACCGGCTCCCCCAGTCTTGTTGCTAGGGATAGCAGAGTCGTTAAAGTATAATAACCATGCTTCTTCTTTAGCAAGTGAGATGTTTGGGAATTCTCCGGGTACATCTTCATGTGTTGTAGTATCATCTTCCCATGGAAAAACCACAAGAATGTTTGCGACCGCTTGTCCCTTTATTGCTTTTGGGGATACACATGATATGTAGAACTCTGACATCTATAACAACCATTTCCCCGTTCGTTCTATGAGAGCATGTTACGACAGTAGAAATTTTATGGGGTCATCCTTAACTCTCAATACTACCTTATTCACCAGTAGATAATGCTGAAACTTATGAATGGCATGTGCTAAGGATAAACAGGATATTTCATCCTTGGGATATCTCAGCTCTGCGTATATTAGCATACGACTAAGGTAGTAGATGGGATATTCGGTGCCCATATCATCTTTCTGAGCCAATATGGCTCCTATGGCAACTTCGTTGAATGTTGTGTAGAGGAGTAATGGTTTGCCCGGAGTTGGGGACTTCATAAGGGCTGGTGATAACAATAATTGTTAGATCCGGTGGAATGCCTCTTGTTGTGTAGATGTCCAGACAAAACTCTCCCCTTTCTTTAGTAGGGGTGTAAATGAAGCAACAAACTGAGCTAGTCCGGGGATAAAACGTCGGATATATGATACATTTCCCATAAAACTTTTAAGTTCCCTTGCAGTGCGTGGAGGTGACATGGTGGTGATAGCCTGTGTTTTGGTCAGGTCCACCTTCTTTTATTACCTGAAATCCCATATACTTCCCAGATGAAACACCAAAGGCGCATTTCAGAGGATTCATCTTCAAATTGTATTCACGGCATCTCTCAAAGACTTGAAGTAGGACGTCTACATGGGGTACTCTGTTTTTGGATTTATTACCACGTTGTCGACATAGTCTTCTACTTGTTTGTGCATCATGTCTTAAAAGATTGATGTCATGGCTCTTTGTTAAATAGCACTGGTATTCTTTAATCCAAAGTGCATCACCGTTTAATAGAAATTCCTGATATAAGTCCGAAACACAGTTTTCCCAGCATCGTACTCGTACATGTTTATTTGATTGTAGCCGTTATAGCCATCATCTATGAACGAAAACATATCGTATCCAACTGTCGCATCCACAAGCATGTCGATATTCGGGAGAGGAAAGTCATCCTTGGGGCAGGACTTGTTCAGGTTCCTTAAGTCCACGCGGTAGCTTATCTGACCATTCTTTTTTTTATGGGGACGAAGTTATATAACCATGTGGGGTGTTAGATAGGCTTGATGAAGCCTACTACCAGCAACTTCTGAATTTCAATCTTGATTTTCTCCTCGACTTCGTGCATGAAATGTCTAGGATGCTACTTGACTGGTTTGCTGTCAGAGGCAACATGCAAATGATGGGTGGCAAGTTGGTAATCCAACCCTGGCATATCTTCATAGGTCCAAGCAAATACATCTTGGTATTCTTTGAGTAGATCGATAAGCCCCGTTTTTTCTTCTGGTGAAAAGGTTGAGATGATTGAAATGGGTCGTGGGTTTTCTTATGTTCCTAGGTTGGTGGTTTCGAGTGTGTCAGTCGTAGCATATGTATCGTCCTGTAATTTTCGTGGCACGTCTTGGACTTCTTTATGATATGGCTCTTCGCTGTGGTTGCATATCTGTGGGCGGGAAGACTCCTTGTGGGCCTCCCCTATAATTTCTAACAGCGATGGAGGAGGTAGACCACCTTCCATCGTTTTCATAACTAGGTACGAAGCTATAGCCTCTCTTAGCATGTGAAGGATTTTTGGAGGTAGAGGTCCCATAGCGGCGTCTATAGGGTCCGACGTTGGAAGTCAATCTTGATGATCCTGCTCTAAGGCAGGGGATGATGGTTCGTCTGTTATTCATGCCCAGTTGGGTAACGGCATGATGTAGACTTTGTTGGATGGTTTGACGGCGTCATTCTCTGGTTTGAAGAACTCAACTTCATATATAGGAGTGTAAGATGACGGCGATGATGTTGTGCGCATGATTTTCCCATTCAACACTGCTTTCATGCATTGATGGTAGGTGGAAGGAACAACCTTGTTGTCATATATCCATGGGCGCCCTAGTATTATATGGTATTCGGGATCTTTCGTAATGACATGGAACTTTACCTTGGACACGATGGGACCAACTCGTAAGTTTAAATAAACATGTCCATAGGAGTTAGTGCAGCTACTTCGAAATCCTTCATCATTATGGGATTGTGTATGATCTTACTCTAAGGGACTTCAGCATCCTTGAGCATCCCAAGCGTAATGACATAGGCAGTCATTCCTGTGTCGATAAGGGCTCTCTTGAATTCGAACTCCTTGACAGAGCAGTGATATACAGGGCTCGATTATGGCCTTCCTTGGCCATCATGTCCTCTTCGGTGAAGGTACCGTTGTTTATATCTGGACTTTCTGACATGGTTATTTCCTCCTCCATCAAGGATGGTGTCAGGCGCGTGTTAACGTTTATGCGGTTGAGAGCAGTAAAGGTGTCAACACGTTGATCCTTGGAAAAGTAGAGGAGATCGCACAACTTCTCAATTAGAAATGTGGCTTCCTGGTCCCCCGATTTTTCAGTAGTGGTGAAAATCCCAATGTGATGATGTGGGGAAGCACCAGTAGAGAAGTTTATCCTTGGTTTTGTGGATTTCTGGGACTCTTTCAAAAGCGTTAGGATACCCTACTTCTTCTATTAACTTAAGAAGAGAAGAGAATAGAGCGTTTACTGCGTCCTCAAGTCTTGCTAGAAATCTTGCTTGAGACTCTTACTTTCATATTAACTCAGCCATGGTGATCGGGGTTTCGAATTCTTCGGTGGTACTATTGATGAGGCTCAGGTTGGTGGTGTCATTGATTGTCGGAGAGGGGATGTGCACATCATTATTGATATTGACATGGGAAATGTTGGAATTGGTAGCAGTTAAATCCGATCTAAGGCCAACCATCTTGACCAGTGAGAGAACTGACTTTTGTGACCGAGGGATTGATCTCCCACTGTGGTCGCCAATTGTTTGTACCTAAAATTTGGTTATAGGATAAACAATATATTGTAGAAGTACTTTCTTTAGGTTGAGGATCAAAATCGTACAAAACGAGTCCAAACCAAGAAGATAGTTGTTCACGTTTTGCTTCGGTTACAAAGAGAGAATATGGGTTGATCTTAGGGGAGGGAAGCAGAGAAAAGTTGAGGAAATCAGTGGTGATGAATGGTGTGTAAAGGTGTTGAACTGTGGAGAATAACAGAGCATGTGAGAATGATAAACTTGTTATGTTTTTCTGAATAAACTAAGTAGTCTATTTATAGTAGTTAGGAACACACACTGCTTTCCTTGTAAGTACTGGAGGTAGTGAGGAAATGGAGAGGTGGCGATCGTGGATGTAATGCTAAGATAGGTTAGGGAATTTTCTGGAAACCCCTTGACCATTACTCCATCATCTCTTTAACTGCTATAACCTTCATCACTACTTGTAACTTTCCCAGCATGGGGTGTTTCCACGCCACATGTTGTTATAAACCACCAGACCAATACCTCACAAAGAATCCCCCCATGTAACATGTTTTGATTTTTCGTAGGATTTAGTGGATTCATGGACTATCAGACTCAAACCACGTGAGTAATTAGGAGTTTGTCGAATGATAATACTACCAATAAGTTTATGTTATTTTATGGCATGTTTGCAAGTTGTGCTAGCAACAACAGCGCGCATATGTGCCATTAGCATGGTTGATATGTTGTTAGCACATGCTAGTGTCGTGGCTATGGCCTGGACAACATTAGCGCTGGCACATTTGGTGCCATGGACATAATTTGGGCAGTATTGATGCTAGCCCATGTTGGCGCCACAGCCATGGCTTGAGTGTTGTTAGAACTGTCTTGGATTGGTGTTACGGCCAAGGCCTTTTGTCAGCTGGTGTCATCACGTACATGTGTTATGGCCACGGCCTAGGTGCTGCAATGCTTTGGAATGCTAACAAATTTATGGTGCTAGTGCAGTGATGGAGCTGGCGCTGGCGAGGTAATGGCGCTAGCACTGGCAAGGTAAGTGCTGCTAACGCTGGCAGCGCGATGGTGCCGGTGCAGGCAGCGTGAGTATGGCATGTTATTGTTGGCACTTGCCATGGTCATGGTCTATGCGTGGCTAGCGCTAGCACTTTCCAATGTCGTTGGCGCGGTTGTGGCCTGCTTAGGCTTCTCAATCGCATGAGTTATAGCGTTGTCATTATGCTTGGCTTTTATGTAGTGTATACATAACATTTTCAAGGAATTCAGTCGTGGAAGTTTACGACTTGAGACAATGTTGGATACGACTCTGCATTTAGATGGTATGCATCTAATTAGCTTCTTCATTCAGGGATTGCATTGAAGCTCACTCCAAATGTTCATAATTTACATAATCAGCGTGTTCTAATTAATGCGGATGTTTGCATGGACGCACATGAAATAACAAGGGTTTAGCCGAGTAAAGCCTTGAAATTTTACGGGCGTATACATATATAAAAGATTTGCAGGACTAATATAGTCATAAATTGAATACGCATTCTCAATTCTCTTGCAAAATATAAGACAGAAGTACGTATCTATAATTCTGACTCCGGGTCAAAACATTTATACATATATATTTATTTTATGTCTCTGCAGCTGAGCAGAGGCGATATTATAATTTTCTCACTTGTCAAAAATTCACCATCAACACAAGTAATATGCAAGAATTATAGCAAATATTAGTATGAATTTGACACTAAAATCATATGAATTATGCACTTATCATGACCACAGGAAAAAAAAACTATAGTGAAAAAATAAATAAATTATGAAATTAATTAATGTGGGTAACTAAAACTCACCTTATTTATCATCTCTAGTTTCTTTTTTTCTAAATCTGATCTAACACCATAAATGGTGAGAATTAACAGTGTCCTCCAAGCATATCACTTTCATCCAGCCAGGTTCCACCTGGCCTCCAGGCATTGTCCGTCACCCAACCAGGATGGTGTAACCCCAAACTAGATTTTAACCAAATTATTGGAAAATCCTACGCTTAATATTCGCCAGTTCAACGGAATTACTAAACAATCCTAGAATTTAATTGGACTACTGAATAATTATCCACAATCCTAGAACTAAATGACCTCGATCAGGCGAATCATATAAAAATCCTAAATTTAATAAATACTATTTTAATTTATTTGAAATTCAAATAATATCATTTAATCTTAGAATTTTCACAAACATGAAAAAACTTTTGTAGACATACAAATTTGCAACTAGCATCGCCTTGAGCCCTGATATTTAGGTTATGTTGGTGTCGACACTATGGACTTGGGTGGACTTAGCTAACCTTTTGGTGGGATGGCTTTGTGTGTGATCAATATCGGAACTATTCCAAATTTACCAAGTTCTATACTCTCAAAACTTGAATTAATATAGTGATTAGTAGGTTCCCAAAGAGAGCATGAAAATTTTAATTGATTTCTATAACTTATATTACCAAAAGGAGGTTTTTTGTGTTTGCTCAAAATTATATTAAACAAAAGTAGAAAAGTTATGCTGGCAAATAGTATAATTTCCAGTTAATCGAGAAGTTGCAAATACTGGTTATGGTTCATCTTCCATCACTCAACATGCACTAAAATGACTTACAGAATCATTGTCAATATTTCATTATCAAAATCCCTATAATACCCCTTCGAGAGCATACTCCGGTAAATTATTTGGGTCATAATACACCGGAACGATGTATAGATGAATTCTTCATAACGAACAACCTAACACATTGCGCAATCAGGTTCGAATTCTCTAAGAATAGTAGGTCTATAAATTTAACAGACTAATCAATGCAGTAGACATATCATAATAGTCTATTCGAATGAAGACCACATTCTACATGAGAGTACTATAAACTATATCTAGAATTAACAATCACAGTGTGCTACTTGTGACTAGGGTAATCGACGATTACGTATACCGAATCCTAGTCTAGCTTTAGCTTTAAATACATGTTCACTTAATTAATTGGATACTTAAACAAACAAACATTCAATCATTCTGTAATTCGTCAATCATGCAACGGTTGTACACAGTAGAATATGGACGATAACATAATGAGATTATGAATAATAAAAACGTTGATATCAATCAAGTAAAATTTTTTGGATGTTACTACATCATTAACTAGTGATAAAAACTTAGCCCATCATAGGTTTTTTATAAACTATATAATGTTCAATAAAAAAAATATGTAAGCAGACCCTTAAAATTGAGGAGATGAATTCTAATATCCACACCCTAATTTCGTGTCTCCTTGTGTTATAGAGTCACAGAATACTTTTTTTGGTCCCTATATGTCGTCATAAACAATTCTCAAAACTTGGCCCCAAATTTCCTCAAAAAGGTATGTTTAAAACCCTAAATCCATCTTTTCAGAGTGTTCCCGAAATTATAAAAGTTGGGTTCTGGAACCACATGTAATGACCCGAACTCCACTGATATTGTCCCCATTTAGAAATTATGGTCATCGAGCATTGTGGGGTAGCGCCAGTTGATGCTTGGCGCAAACACAGCTACCCCCTATGTCTTGCACAACGCCGGGACTAGCCCAGCGCCAGACCATACTTGGTGTTAGTACAGTTATTGCTTTTTACTTTGCACAACGCCGAGACTTGCCCAGCACCAGACCACATGTGCACGGTGTTGGGCTACTCCAAGTGCCAGACCTTAACAAGCTTGCATGACCATATCGACTACGCATGCACCTCCCAGTTCTCGCCCGCACCTCCCATCTCTCCAGTACGCTTGCATCTTCATGCCTCGAACACTGCTTGCACGACCAGGCTTCGAACATCATCTTCACGTCCAAGCCTCGAGCATCACCTTCACGACATTAGGATAGTCCTAGCGCTACACTATTCTTGGTGCTATCTTTACTAGCCCCCATGTTGCACGGGGATGGGATAATCCCAGTGCCAGACTACTTCTTAGCGCTAAATGATGCGTCGGAAAACCAACTTTGTTTTACCGCAAGCGCACAGTGTCGAAAGATGTAGACAAGAGCAAATACAGTTCGTTCCCACAAGGAGTTTATATTAAAATTAATTAAAATATTTTTTTTTAGGTTTTTTTTTATAAAGAATTAAATTAATGAGTGAATGAAAATTATTTAATAAAGTTTGAAAACAGTAAGAGGAAAACGTTAAGGTTTCGGGAATCCGTTGTAGATTAGGATTTAATTGCGTTCGTCACAAAGGGTCTCAATTTTACTCATGTAAAATAGCAAATCTAGCTACTAATACACGGAAGATTTTTCGTTTAAGAATCGAAGAAAGAATTTTCAAAAAGAATTGTTTGTTCTCAACCTAAGGTAGAATTTCGAAGTACTAATTATACGTGGCATAAAGAGTCAAAGAATATTCGTAAAACGGTTTAAAGTAGGGTTTCAACGAATTCCTCCAAACGATGCACTATACATGGAATAGAACATGAAAAATTATTGAGAAGGATAAAACGTTGAGAGAGAGACAAAACATTAACATTAATTTTTTATAATTGAAAACCCTAAGTTTGAAACACAAAGAAAATCATCTCTGCAAGTTCATCCTTTCGTCCTAACAAGAGAATTAGCATGACATGGCTTTCTCAAAAGCCATAAAAAATAATTAATAAAAAGACCCAAACTAACCGATAATTGTCTGTATACTCGGGAGCTCGAATCATCGAATCCAAACTTCTCTCAGCGTCTGTCTCTTCTCCTCTGTCTGTGTCGGGGGATCCTAAGTGAAGTGTAGTACCAGGCTATATATAGCCAACAACCCCAAATCCGTGTTTGACTCTATTCCTTTTATAGAGGAATTGCTCACCGACCCAAATATTATTTTCGTATATGACACGTCTGAATTCTTTTCGTAAATTCCTCTTTTTCCTTGAGCAGCACGACTTTTCTCGTCCCTTTTCTAGATTCTTTCACGTCTGACGCCACTGTTCTTCTGCCTAGCCTGTACACCACATGCTCCATAGCCAACATAAATACCACCGAGTCCATGACTGCAGCCATCGCCTGGACTTTACCAAACTCAACATACTTGGCTACCATTGCTCAGACATTCACAGAGACAAGCATCAACTATCACTTCATAACTGTTGCCAACAGCCTCCAACTGGTACTCATGACTCAAACCCATCACAGAAACCATCCATGGCTATCACAGAAACAGCACAGAGCCATTCATCACCGATCACCATCTTTCTTTTCCTACTTGCTAACTCCATTCCATGGTTTCAGCAGGATCCATCAAGAACAGCTCCAACCCAACAACAACAATGCAATGAAGTTCGATCCAAACCCTTCATCACAGGCTCACTAATAACAGACCCTCAATCTCCGAAGCCTTCTCCACTAACTCTGTCATGATCACTAACTCTGTCATCAAAGCTCCCTCACCAGCTATAAAATAATTCCAACAACCCAACCTTCTCTCTGCCAGGCTCGAGCTTCATTAGCCAGCGACCTCTTCATCTCAGACCCAAACTCAACTCATCCATGTATCTTCGATTCAAACTAACCCATATCAGTTCTTTCTTTAACTTCTCTTCCATGAAGTCATTAGCTATCAGTGTTACGAAGAGCAGCCGGAGTTGCTCTGTTTTCTCCGTTCCAGATAAAGAAGAAGAAGAAGGGGTGGCGCCGAGTAGAGTGGCTGGTGCTTTTATCATATGAATCTCAGCTTTCCCTTAGCAGAGACACAAGTGCCCTTTATCAATATTCAATAAGATCTTTTAATTGTCGGTTCCATGAAACCGACAAGTATAACGTCTCTTTTCGCCCATAACTTTCTCATACGAAGTCAGAATGACCTCGTTCTTTCGCCGTTGGCTTCGTAATGCAATTGTCTACGAGGTGGAGGGTAGAAATCCTGGAATAAACTGTTTTGCATTGGGTCTTTGGAAATTCTTCTCTTGTAAAGCTCCATTTCACTTGTTTCAGAGATGTAACCTAATAAAACACATAAACTACAAAAGTAATACTAACACACGGTAATTCACACAAAATATAGCAAATAAGTATAAGAATATGATACTTAAAATATATAAATTATGCACTTATCAAACTACAAATCCAAACTAATCTAAAATACAACAACTCCCTTTCGTTGAGGAAACGGTTACACTTAGCGTGTGTAACAAGCCTTTAAACCCCTAGGTGTCCCTAGTGGACGAGTTTTGTCTCGTGAAGGTTTACTAGAGATTTACCCACAAAACCTACTCCAAATTCTAAGTATTCCAAAACACCTGCATCCAAAGAGCTACGAAGATATAAAGTTTCTGCAAACTAATAATAAGTAGTCAGATGTATCAAAGAACATTATTCTCATGCTTAACTCTTGAGTTAAGAGAAAACCACCATATGAAAGAATTTAGAATCGAGAGAAACCGAATGTTTCTGCCTCACCAATAGGGTTTTATGAATTTGACACTCAAATGACGCACTTTATGGTTCTCATGTGTGCAGGAAGGAATGAAGATAGAAATCATGCACACGTTAAAGGGTAGGAAGGAAAATCCTTCCGAATTATATCTGAGTATCCCATAGAAATGTGGGAAGAAAAATACATGTTTTCTGATGATCTCTACGAAAGGAAATCAACCACTATGCGAGGATGGGAATGCTCACTCACCTTCTCACCCAATCTACAATCAACACCACTCTCACAGCGTCATATAGAAATGTCTTCGGCTTCAACTGTAGATGATGAACTCTTGAACTTCGTAGAACTCTGACAATTTATAACTCTTTTCTTCCCAAATTCTTGTTGCTTTTTAAAACTCTTTATAGATTTCTTCTTCCCCACGGCCTTGTAGAGTAATTCAATTGTGCATCATTCAAGGTCTTACTAGCATAATAAATGACATGTTGTGTTTTATTCTTGCGTTGTCCTAAAACAGCTCCAATTGCATAAAGAGGCATCACACATAATCTCAAATGGAAGACTCCAATCAGGTGGTTGTATAATAGGGGCAGAAGTTAACATTAATTTCAGCTTCTCAAAAGCTGCAATACAAGTTTTATCAAAGACAAAAGTAACGTCCTTACCTAGAAGGTTGCATAAAGGGCGTGAGATCTTACTGAAATCCTTAATAAAACGACGATAAAAACCTGCATGACCTAAGAATGATCTAACTTCCGTAACCATACGTGGGGGTTTCAACTTAGAAATCAAATCGACTTTAGCTTTGTCTACTTTTATTCCCTTGGAAGAAACAATATGACCTAGAACAATTCCTGAATGAACCATAAAGTTGTATTTCTCCCAATTCAATACTAGATTCTTCTCCTTGCATATCACTAAGACAAGAGTGAGATGATGGAGACATTCATCGAACGACGACCCGAAAACAGAAAAATCATCCATAAAAACTTCAATAAACCTCTCTACCATGTTTGAAAATATGCTCAACATACAACGCTGGAAAGTAGCGGGTGCATTACACAACTCGAAAGGCATGCGTCTATATGCAAATGTACCAAAGGGAAAAGTAAACGTGGTTTTCTCTTGGTCTTCAGGGGCAATAAGGATTTAGTAATAACCGGAATAACCATCTAAGAAACAATAATACCTATGTCCAGCTAACCTCTCTAGCATCTGGTCAATGAATGGAAGAGGAAAATGATCTTTCCTCGTGACCTTGTTCAACTTCCTATAGTCAATACATACTTGCCACCCGGTGGTCTGTCGGGTAGGGACCAATTCATTACTTTCATTCTTAACTACAATGATTCCTGATTTCTTGGGTACAACTTGAACGGGGCTGACCTAAGTATAATCGAATATCGGGTATATGATACCTGCATCTAGTAGTTTCAGAACTTCCTCTCTTACAACCTCTTTCATGTTAGGATTCAATCTACGTTGCATTTCTCTAGACGTTTTAGTATTTTCCTCCAAGTAAATATGGTGCATGCAATCACTAGGACTAATACCTTTTAAATCTGCAATTGACCAATCTATAGCCATCTTATTTTTTCTAAGGAGATCTACCAATCTGCTTTCCTGTTCTAATGTAAGATTAAAAGCAATTATAACAGGTAAAGTGTCTACAGGACCTAAGTAAACATATTTCAGATTTTTAGGCAATGGTTTAAGGGTCAAGGTCGGAGCTTTCTCGACAGATGGAACGAGTCGAGATTCGGGTAGGACTAGAGGTTTAATTTTAGGCTTCCATTTATCAATGTCTAACAGTGGTGTGGAGTCTAACAAGGCGTTGACTTCACAAATAACACTTTCATCATCGAAATCATGCCCAAAGTGCGCTAAACAAGCCTCTAATGGATCATCTATATGGTTCTGCAAATAATTATCATGGACTATTTCATCAATTATGCAAACAGTTTCATGGTTTTCAAGATCAGGAGGAGAACGTGCGACATGAAAAACATTCACTTCCATTTTCCAACTACCAAAAAGTAAGTTCCATAATACCATTCCTACAATTTATGATTGCGTTAGAAGTTGCTAAGAACGGTCTTCCTAAAATGATAGGAATGTGACCACTAGGGTCTGTCACAGGTTGGGTATCAAGAATTACGAAATCCACAGGATAAACAAAACTATCAACCTGTACAAGAACATTTTCTATTACTCCTCTAGGAATTTTAATGGACCTATCAGCCAATTGGAGTGTAACACTAGTGGGTTTCAAGTCACCAAGTCCTAATTTCTCATACACAGAATATGGCAAAAGATTTACACTAGCCCCTAAATCTAACAAAGCATGTTCAATCTTGTGTTCTCCTATAGTGCAAGCAACAGTAGGACAACAAGGGTCTTTGTATTTGGGTGGTGTTTTCTGATAGAGCTCACTTGTTCAGCAAGAAAAGCTCTCTTATGAACATTTAATTTTCGTTTCACCGTGCACATATCTTTTAAGAACTTAGCATACATAGGAATCTGCTTAATGGCATCTAAGAGGGGAATATTGATTTTAACTTGTTTGAAGACTTCTAAGATGTCATTAGGGCTGGTTCCTTTCTTATGGGATATTAACCTTTGGGGGAATGGAGCGCGAGGAACATAAGTGTTTTCATATTCACCTCTTTCAGTTTCATTGGTTTCTTTTTGTGTTAAGGGTATTTCCTGCGTAATATTAGGTGGGTTCTTATTTGTCTCTTTCTCCTTAGGATCACTAACATGGTTATCGATGACCCGGCCGCTTCTCAAGGTAGCGACGGCCTGGACATGATCTGAGGGATTATCACCAAGTGTGCTTACCTCATAAGACCCCTTTGGGTTAGGCTGTGTTTGACTTGGGAACTGTCCCTTGTCTCTCTCACTTATTTGGCTAGCAAGCTGACCTATTTGTCCTTCTAAGGTTGTTATGGACCTTGCAGTGTTCTTTTCTATATTGTCTAGTTGTTTTTGGGTGGCCTGCATAAACATCTTAAGACTTTCTTCCATACTAGGTACTATTTGGTTAGAAGAATCAGTAGGACCGGATGATTTCTGCGTATAACCACTAGTATTACTAGGTTGACCTTCATACTGACCTCTAGACCAGGAAAAGTTAGGGTGTCTTGCCCACCTTGGGTTGTACGTATTGGAATAAGGGTCAAAACTACGCCGATTATCTTGGTAGAGAGCATGGACTTGTTCTCCACCATCGTCATGAATGACTTGGTCTACAGACTCAACAAAAGGTTTAGATTTAGCACTATGTTCTAATGATTCAAGTCTTCTTGTCAAAGAAGCTATGTTAGCGTCAGAGTCGAATTGGATATCAACTCTATCAGACACATCATGCAAAATCTTATAACCCTCCTCAGCAGTTTTATCAGCAAAATTACCACCACATAGTGATTCTACCATAGTCATTGTTTTGTGATCTAATCCTTCGTAGAGAATCATAGTGAGTCTCAAGGTATCGAATCCATGGTGTGGACATTACAGCAGAAGTTCATGGAACCTTTCTAAATAATCATGGAGAGATTCTCCATCTTGCTGCGAGAAACTATTAAGACTTTGACGTAAGGATGTGGTTTTATGCCTAGGAAAAAATTTATCCAAAAATAACTTAGTCATCGCATCCCAAGTTTGGATGGAAGAAGATGGTAAGGCATCAAGCCACGATTTCGCCTTATCTTTTAAAGAGAAGGGAAACAATCTCAATTTCAAATATTCATCGGTCAAGTCTTTAATCTTCACAGTACCACAGGGTTCCTCAAAGTCTCTAATGTGGTAGTAAGGGTTTTTATTTTCTCTGCCATAGAAGTTTGGCAAAGCCTGGATGGTATTAGTCTTAATTTCAAAGTGGGCTTTAGTGGTAGGAAAAACAATGCATGATGGTTGAGAGACTCTAGTTGGGTACATGTAGTCTCTCAAACTTTTAACTGGAGGGTCTACACCCTCATCATCGGTTCTAGCCATGAATAATGGATTACTTCTAACAAGACGATTATCCTGATCTTTATCCCAACCTACCGGTATATCGGGCATATGTTAAAAAAGAAAAATAAAATAAGTCCTAATCAAAATAAATCCTAATTGGAAAGGAATTCTTAAGCAATCACAAGCAAGGCTGACTCAACCAAATCAAACCTAGTGAATCTAGCAAACAAAAAGCATGATGGTCCACTTAGGTTGTTCCTAGACTAGCTTTTATTCTTTCAAAAGGCAACTAGTTACAGTTTTAGCAAACCTCTTAGAACGATCTGAATTAGATTAAGTAGAACAGAAACAGGATAAGCTCTAAGGAGCTTTGATAACCCTGTTTCTTTGGCAACGTTTCCTTGGGTTACAAGGTGGCTCTAATCCACTTAAAATAATCTTTCTGAACTTCGAGTTCGGCTAACAAAGTAACCAATACAGTCCTTTTGAATGACTTTCCAATAAGCTCGTTACCATGTCGGTCTCGTTCTAGTCAAATTTTAAGGCTTAGGTTCGCGTTTGCTAGCGTGTTCCTAAAGCGGGAAAGAAGGAAACGGTGATGAAATCTGAGTCCTTATCTTGTATGGCTAGTTCTTGCCCTTTACTAGAAAATAAATCCGTATTCAGTTCCTCAACATATATACATACGAAGGAATACAGTAAACCCACTTGCAGGGGATTCGTGGATTGATAGAGTTTTACCTTCCGTACCAGACGGGCGACGAACCTTTGAAGTCGACCCGGGCCACTGACTCCTGTGTCAGTGTACGAACCCAAGGGGCTGAGACAATATCGTAATTGTCGTCCTTCCCTGTGCAGTTTATATTTAATACTACCCTTCCATAGGGTTTAAAACTAATAATGTCCGTAATATCCCAAAGTGTCCAAAAATAAAAGAAAATTACAAAAATAATTAAAGATTTCCTAATACAGTTTTTCTAAATTAAATTAACTAATAAAAATCTTAAAAAGTAAAAATTAACTATGTGTCTTCTTCTACGTTCTTTCATCTTTAACTTTACTCCAAGTCTTTTAATCAACAAAATCTTTGGCTCAATTTCTTTTCGTTTCCGTTACCAAAACCTGCAGCAGAAGCTAAATACCAAAAAAAAAAAACGTAAAATCGAGCAAAATAATAAAAATCTAAAAACAAATCTAACCTAAAAAAAATCTAATCGAAAAACAACTCCCCGGCAGCGGCGCCAAAAACTTGATGCCTCAGAAAACCGATTTTGTTTTATCGCAAGCGCACAGTGTCGAAAGATGTAGACAAGAGCAAATACGGTTCGTTCCCACAAGGAGTTTATATTAAAATTAATTAAAATATTTTTTTTAGGTTTTTTTTTAATAAAGAATTAAATTAATGAGTAATGGAAACTATTTAATAAAGTTTGAAAACAGTAAGAGGAAAACGTTAAGGTTTCGGGAATCCGTTGTAGATTGAGGTTTAATTGCGTTCGTCACAAAGGGTCTCGATTTTACTCATGTAAAATAGCAAATCTAGCTACTAATACACGGAAGATTTTTCGTTTAAGAATCGAAGAAAGAATTTTCAAAAAGAATTGTTTGTTCTAAACCTAAGGTAGAATTTCGAAGTACTAATTATACGTGGCATAAAGAGTCAAAGAATATTCGTAAAACGTTTTAAAGTAGGGTTTCAATGAGTTCCTATACTAATCAAACGATGGACTATATGTGGCATAGAACATGAAAAATTATTGAGAAGGATAAAACGTTGAGAGAGAGACAAAACATTAACATTAAGTTTTTATAATTGAAAACCCTAAGTTTGAAACACAAAGAAAACCATCTCTAAAAGTTCATCCTTTCGTCCTAACAAGAGAATTAGCATGACATGGCTTTCTCAAAAGCCATAAAAATTATTTAATAAAAAGACTCAAACTAACCGATAATTGTCTGTATACTCGGGAGCTCGAATCATCGAATCCAAACTTCTCTCAGCGTCTGTCTCTTCTCCTCAATCTGTGTCGGGGGCTCCTAAGTGAAGTGTAGTACCAGGCTATATATAGCTAACAACCCCAAATCTGTGTTTGACTCTATTCCTTTTATAGAGGAATTGCTCACCGACCCAAATACTATTTTCGTATATGACACGTCCGAATTCTTTTCGTGACTTTCTCTTTTTCCTTGAGCAACCGACTCTTCTCGTCCCTTTTCTAGCTTCTTTCATGTCTGACGCCACTGTTCTTCTGCCTAGCCTATACACCACATGCTCCATAGCCAACAGAAATATCACCGAGTTCATGACTGCATCCATCACCTGGACTTTACCAAACTCGACATACTTGGATACCATTGCTCATACATTCACAGAGACAAGCATCAACTATCACTTCATAACTGTTGCCAACAGCCTCCAACTGGTACTCATGACTCAAGCCCATCATAGAAACCATCCATGGCTATCACAGAAACAGCACAGAGCCATTCATCACCGATCACCATCTTTCTTTTCCTGTTTGCTAACACCATTCCATGGCTTCAGCATGATCCATCAAGAACACCTCCAACCCAACAACAACAATGCCATGAAGTCCCATCCAAACCCTTCATCACAGGCTCACTAATAACAGACCCATCCTCAATCACCGAAGCCTTCTCCACTAACTCTGTCATGATCACTGACTCTCCAACTGCCATCAAAGCTCCCTCACCAGCTATCAAATAATTCCAGCAACCCAACCTTCTCTCTGCCAGGCTCGAGCTTCACTAGCCAGCGACCTCTTCATCTTAGACCTAAACTCAACTCATACATGTATCTTCGATTCAAACTAACCCATATTAGTTCTTTCTTTAACTTCTCTTCCATGAAGTCATTAGCTATCAGTTCTTTCGTAATAAAACTAACCCATTTTGTTACGAAAAGCAGCCGGAGTTGCTCTGTTTTCTCTGTTCCAGATAAAGAAGAAGAAGAAGGGGTGGCCCCGAGTAGAGTGGTTGGTGATTTTATCATATGAATCTCAACTTTCCCTTAGCAGAGACACAAGTGCCTTTTATCAATATTCAATAAGATTGTTTAGTTGTCGGTTCCGTGAAACCGACAAGTATAACGTCTCTTTTCGCCCATAACTTTCTCATATGAAGTCAGAATGACCTCGTTCTTTCGCCGTTGGCTTCGTAATGCAATTTTCTACGAGGTGGAGGGTAGAAATTCTGGAATAAACTGATTTCCATTGGGTCTTTGGAAATTCTTCTCTGTAAAGCTCAATTTCACTTGTTTCAGAGATGTAACCTAATAAACACATAAACTACAAAAGTAATACTAACACACGGTAATTCACACAAAATCTAGCAAATAAGTATAAGGAAATGATACTTAAATTATATAAATTATGCACTTATCACTAGCCTAGTGTTAGTACCCAATTGGCATGGCCTTCTCAATATTGACCTTGGAAATCATATGTGCATTCCTTGGTATTTGATGTCATTGGCTAATGGTTGCTCCGATTTATGCACCAAGCCACTGATAGCTAATGAACAGCATATTTTACGAACAAGGTTCAACGGCGTTATCTCTGCGCATTATTAATGAAGATATGCGCCATACTGCTAACATATCAAGAGTTGGAACTTTCTGCAATGATATGTCACATGTTGCATTACTCACTAAGTAATGTCATGATGGTGCATCGTGTGTGAAGTAATGCAAATGCCTCATCTCATCCTTGAAATTATGCATGGTCACTTGAGACTAATTTTCTGTCGACGAGGGTAGCAGGGTTATGTTTGTCCATCGTTGTCATCTTCCACGACTCCCAGGCATCAATATCAAGTTGTTATTGACATAATTATCTCTTTGCTCCTTTACGGTGACTCATCGTCTTTCACTGATGTCATTGATGAGTATGTAAACACGTTATTTTTACATCTTCTTTTATACTTATTTAGTTCTTTATTTTGTACATATTTGATGGTTTTGTATAGTTTTATAGTTTTTAAAAAATAAAGGCTGATCGGATTGAAACACAGAAAAAAAGTAGAAGCGTATCCGACTATCTCAAGCCACAAATATTTATGGCACATGAATCGATAAAGTCAAAGTTAGTCAAATATCGGTAGCTTAATTTGCATGAAAAATGAGTATATCATTTATGGGCTTGATGATGCTGGCAACGTATTCACTCTTGAGGAAATGGTCTTGGGCCTAATGTTATTGTTTGTGGATCTAAAGGAGTTGATTTGACGCGGGAAGAAATCAACCGGTATTCTTTGCAAATTATTGTCTCCATCTTTGGCCTATGGAATGTAAAGGGAAGGGGTGCATGTCAATAATGTATGATAGTATAGAAATCATTTTTTCAATATGGATGTAAACTTATATTTGGGCATGACATCTTTCCTTTGAAATATTCTTTCAATGTTTGGAAAGAGATCATATTGTTACTGCAAAATGGAGTAAACCACTAAGGAAACAATTTTATATCATGTATATAAAAGGAAGCAAATGGTTGAGGGGACAAGGAATGACGTATGGTGAGCGGATGTTCGGAAGACGTCAGTGAAAGAAAAACACGTGGAAGAGAGTGGTTAGCACGTGGTCTAGGTGTGCAGTAAGAAAGGGCATAAGATGGGAAAGTGGGAAAAGATGTCGGACGAAAACAGTATAAAAGGGGGTTCCAGTCCGAGAGGTTGAGAGAGGAGCAAGATTAGTTATAGACTTATAGGTTTATTCTTCGTTCTTTCTTTTGTTTTTAGTTAATTGTAATGGAAAGCTAACCTTCTTTTTAATGGGATTGAAGATGAAGTTAATTTAATCATGTAAATATTTAAGTATTCTCTCTAATAATTAAATTTAAATATTTAATTAATATATCTTCATATTTATTTTATTTTTTAACCATACGGAATAGTCTTTGACTATTAATACTTTATAAACGATGAAATTACTATTTTAATTTATAATAAAAGTTGTACTTTTGATTTAATGGTTATATTTTCTGAGATGTATCGGTTTGGTCTCGATAATCTTGATTTATAAAAATGAATATTTAGTAAAAAATGTTTGAGCATTTTATATAATTCAATTAGTGGATTCTAAAACCCCAATGTTCTTTAGTTTGGATAATTATGTTGGAGAAAAAGATTTTTAATGTTTTGTTTTTTGGTCTTGGTAGGAATGGATCTTAGGACCTAAGGGTCACTAAGGACACTAGCTTATTTTTACTGATTGTGAATAAACATTTAGTCCCACATAGGAGAAACTAAAAATGTTACCTCTCCATATTACTAAGAAAATTGCATCTAAGAGTGGCCCTTTAGGTCAAAACACTTTTGTGTGGGGGAAAGGACTTAGACAATAAGCTAGTTGGTGCAACCACACATTTCACACACGTGTGGTGCTTCACACCGAAGCACGCACGTCGCCGCCTTACGTCCGGTCAGGCGGGCCTCGGGCTCGGATGTGGGTCAACCAAGACTTATCTTTTTGGAAAAAATACTTTTGAATTATTTTCTTAACGAATTTAAAATTAAATTAAATTTGTCTTTAATATGGGGGTCTGACCCGCCAGAAAATAATTTTCTTACCAAAAAAAATTTCTTCTGCAAAACAATGTCGACATTTTCTGGCTGTTTTTCTTTACAACATTATTACAAATTATGTTGGCACTTTGGACGCATTTCTCTCTGGTTTCTTCCTATAAGAGCAAATCAAATTCTTCATTCCAACCATCCCAGAGCAGGCTACTATCCCTGGCTCTTTTCCTCTCTTCTTCTTTGCTTGTGCATTTGCTTGTGCATTTGCTTGTTTATTTCTTTCCTTCATCTTGTTGTTGAGTTCGTTTGAGTGGAAAAGTATTGTAGTGCTATACAATACTTGTATTGGGCAGTTTTATCCTGGACACAACTTCACTGTTGGGTATTTAGCATCACTCATTTTTGAGGCGTACCGGTGAACTATTGTGTTAAAGACAGTTTTATGATCAAGTGACTCTGCCCTCAGATCAGTGTTTAAATTTGAGAAGTTTTATTTAGCGTTAACATCATTTTCTTTCAGTATTTTATTGTTGCAGAACCAACAATCTTAACACAATAGTATCTTCTGTAACAATGGGAAAAAATGATGTTGACAGACCAGAAAAATTCAGTGTGAAGGATTTCAAAAGATGGCAATCAAAGATGTTGTTTTTTCTGAGTTTTCATATGCTAGATGATCTTGTTCTGAAATCTTTTGATAGAGTTTGAATAATGCTGGAAATAAAAAGGAATTGGACAATTGGGTTAGGCAGAACTATATGGCTAAAACCATATTCTGAATTGTTTAGAGGATGCATTGTATGATTTTTACAATGCAAAGGAGAATTTTTCTGTTTTTGATTTATGGGCTGCTTTAGAGGCAAAATACCAAGCTGAAACTGCTGGAAGTAAGAAATTCTTGGTACCTAGGTTCTTGGAATATAAAATGTCGAATGAAAAATCTGTGGTTGATCAATTCCTTGAACTTCGGCGTATTATCAATGAAATTCTTGTTGAAGGCATTGTGATAGATGAATTTTTTCAAGTGTCTGTTGTGATTGAGAAATTACCGTCTTCCTGGTCCAAATACAAACGTAGATTGAGACATGAAACTGGTGAAGTCAGTATGGTTGATTTGGGTAAGAAGATTCAAGTGGAAGAGTTATTGTGCTCCAAAGACAAGAACATATCTTCTGCAAGGGACATGTCCAATAAGGCTCATGTAATTGAACACAAGTCTTCCAATACTGAAAATGGTGAGAGCAGCAAAGGCAATCCTAAGCCTAGTCCTCACAAGAAAGGTATGTTTCAGAAACCCAAATCTGGCATTGGTAAAATTAAGAGTGTTTGTTATGTTTGTGGAATTCCTGGTCATATGGCAATTCACTGTAGAAAACGTAAAGACTTTAATAACAAGAAAAACAATGCTAATTTGGTTGAAAACAACAAGAACGAGTTTTGTGGTACGGTGTCTGAAGTTAATTTGGTAACCAATGTGAGAGACTGGTGGGTGGAATCTGGTGCTACCAAGCATTCTATGGAAACAGAGATATGTTCACCTCCTATCAGAAGGTAGGAGAAGGGGAGAAACTCTACATGGATAACTCATCTGCAGCATAGGTTGCAGGAAAAGGCAAAGTTGGGTTGAAGCTCACTTCTGGCAAGACTCTCACATTGAATGAAGTTCTTCATGTTCCGGACATCTGCAAAAATCTTGTTTCTTGTGGTGTTTTAGATGATAAGGGTTTTAAAATTGTAATTGAATCTGGCAAAGTTGTTGTCACTAAGGGTAAGGATTATGTGGGTAAGGGTTATAAGACTGAGTGTCTCTATAAACTTAATGTAACCTCTGATGAAATGAATAAAATTGATTCTTCTGCTTATGTTTGTGTGTCATTAAATGTTGACATGGTAAACTTGGACATGTAAATTATAATTCAATGCATAAACTGGCTAGCGTAGGCCGCATACCCAAATTTCGTTCGGATAATGAACATAAATGTGAAGTATGTGTACAATCAAAATATGCTAAAAAAACCTTTTAGAAAAAATGTTTACAGAAATTCTAAAACCTTGGAATTAATTCATTTAGACCTATTTGATATGAAATCAACTCAAACTAGAGGTGGTAAAAAAGAGTTTATAACTTTTACAGATGACTGTACCAGACACTGTCAGGTATACTTGCTCAGGGGTAAGGATGATGCCTTAGAAGCCTTTAAGATGTATAAACTTGAAGTTGAAAACCAATTAGATGTTACCATTAAAAGATTTAGGTCTGACCGTGGTGGTGATAAATACGTTTTCATGTCTTATTTGATCTCAATTTGTATATTGTTAGATCTCATTTGTGTACTTATATTGTGATTTTATGTGTTTGTAGATAATTTTGGAGAATAAATAATCAAGGAAAATTGGGCTTAAAATTTTATAAAGGCACCCAAAAAATTGATAAAGGCACCCACTCAGTATTAAAGGCACCCATACATTGGATAAGAGCACCTCTTCTTCTCAAATTCAAACAAAGAACTTGGAGGGAAACTCATTTGTGCGAATCTGATAATCTATTTTGGGTTAAATTTAAGTTTAAGGCAAGAATATATTACACACGTTTTAAACACGTGAGTATTTATTTTGTTTCCTAAAACAAAATGGAAAACCACATCTTGGGTTTGATTCGGCAGCATCATCGGTTATATTCTTCTCGAGAAGGATAAAATATCAAGATTTGATTCTCGAAAAGAAAAGGGGAAATAATGAAGTTGATTTTGTTCTCACGATTCCGTCAAAGGCTATTTTGGTTAACCAAAGCTATAAGAAAGGAAACAGAATGATCGAGTTAGGTCGTGGAGTGGAAGAAAATAATTTCGAGAAGATATCTCAACAAAACAAAGATTTTTGTGGAATTTATGGTGAAGATTTTTGGAGAAGATTCGATTGATAGGTGTTGTAATATAAATAATAGAGTCTGGGGAAGCATTAGGGGGGGCTGGCAGAGGCCAGATGCACGAGAAAAGATCCATAAAAAAAATATGTTGTTGATGCTGCTGAAGAACACGAAGAATAGATGCTACGGCAACGGTTTCTTCAACCTCTCAGCCACGGTTTCTTCATCCATTTGCAACGGATATCTTCGTCTTTGGAACATTTATCTTCAGCTGCAACGGTTTCTTTAACACATCTGCAACGGATATCTTAGCATCTGCAACGTTTATATTCAAGCTCTATTGCAACAGTTACTCTGTAACGTCCATAAAACGTTGCAGATTTCATGTTACATTACTTTTAGCTTCTTTTCATCTTTCAAGCACTTTTTGAGCTATGTACCAATCTTTTGAGGGTGTTTTGAGTAAGATGAGATAAACCCCATCACCGAGGCAAGGAGGAAGCTATTTTTCCATGATTAATTGGTAACTTTTAATAATTCTTTTATGAATTTTGTATTTATTTTTAATTGAAATTATGATTTTTCTTAATTGATTGTGATTTTGTTCGATGGTTTATGCTAGGATCTAGAGCTTTTGATGATCCGTGCTTGTGATTTACAATTGATATTTTAAAAATCTACCTTTAGTAAAAATTATAGTCACTTATTTGAGCTAGAATTGTATAGAATTATTAATTTTGGAACCTATAAAAATGGTTAATGGTGAAATCCATAACCTCAGTATTTGTGAATATTATTTTCATATTTTTTTGTATATTTTTAGTTTAAAATTAGTTTATTAAATCTAAAATCAATTTTCACAAGTTCGAGAATTTGAAACCTTTTCTTACCACTATCTACAAAACTCATCAGGTGGTGAGTATGAAATTCATATAGGAGAATTTTGCTCACAACATGGCATTATTCATGAGACAACTCCTCCTTATTCACCACAATCTAATGGTTGGTTGAACGAAAGAACCAAACCCTCAAGGAGATGATGAATGCCATGTTGATTAGTTCAGGATTACCGACAAACTTGTGGGGGGAGGCTGTCCTCTCAGCTTGTTATATCCTGAATAGGATACCCTTTAAAGGATCAGATAAAACTCCATATAAACTATGGAAAGGTAGACAACCTTTTTATGCATACTTCAAAGTGTGGGGGTGTTTGTCTAAGGTTTCCATTCCTCCTCCTAAGAGAACTAAGATAGGATCCAAAACTGTTGACTGTGTCTTCATAGGGTATCCTGAGAATACTACTGCATATAGATTTATGGTTGTAAGTTCTGAAATTTCTGAAATTGGTGTGAATACTATTATGGAATCTAGGGATGTTGTGTTCTTCGAAAATGTTTTTCCATTGAAATTTGATTCTTGCATGATATGTGTTAATCCCCTAAATGTCCCTTCGACCATTCAAACATTACCTTTAAAGGAAGATGAAATTGAATTTGAGCCTAGAAGAGGTAAAAGGCTTAGAACTGAAAAAAAAATTGGTCCAGACTTCATAATATGCTTAGCTGAGACTGATCCACAGACTTATAGAGAAGCAATGAATTCTTCTGAATCTCCATGGTGGAAAGAATCTACCATTAGTGAATGGATTCCATCATACAGAACGGTACGTGGGAGATTGTAAACTTACCTTTAGGGTGTAAACCCATAGGTTGTAAATGGATCTTCAAAAGGAAACGTAAGGTAGATGGGACTACGGAAAAATACAAAGCTAGTTTAGTAGCTAAAGGATATAAACATAAAGAAGGTGTAGATTTCTTTGATACTTATTCACCTGTTACAAGAATTATTTCCATTAGGATGTTAATTGCTATTGCTGCCATTCATAACTTAGAGATGTATCAAATGGATGTAAAACAACTTTTCTAAATGGTGAATTAGATGAATAAATTTACATGGACCAACCTGAGGACTTTGTAGTGAAAGGTTGTGAAAACAAAGTTTGTAACCTGAAAAAATCTTTGTATGGTTTGAAACAAGCACCTAAACAGTGGCATGAAAAATTTGATCATGTAATGATTTCTAGTTGTTTTAAAATCAATGAATCTGACAAGTGTGTTTATACTAAACTTGTGAATGATGTATGTGTGATCGTATGCTTGTATGTTGATGATATGCTTATACTTGGTACAAACATGGATGTAATTAATTCCACTAAGAACATGCTAAATGAGAACTTTGACATGAAAGACTTAGGCCCCGCTGATGTGATCTTAGGAATGAAGATTAGAAGAAATTCTAATGGATATAGTCTTATTCAATCTCATTATGTTGAATCTGTCCTTAAAAAATATAATCAGTTTGATTGTAAACCTGCTTGTACTTCGTATGATCCTTGTTGTGGACTCAAAAAGAATAGGGGTAATGGAGTTTCACAACTTGAATACTCACGTGTTATAGGAAGTCTAATGTATTTGATGAATTTTACGAGACCAGACATTGCTTATGTTGTGAGTAGGTTGAGTAGGTATACCTATAATCCTGGGTAGGAACATTGGGATGCACTTATTAGAGTGTTGAGGTACTTGAAGTACACTTTGACCTTTTGTTTGAATTATGAGAGGGACCCTACCATCCTTGAAGGATTTTGTGATGTAAACTGGATATCAGACTCAAAGGAGTCTAAGTCTACGAGTGGATATGTATTCACTCTAGCAGGTGGGTCTGTATCTTGGAAGAGT
This sequence comes from Papaver californicum, assembly GCA_023531435.1. NCBI lineage: Eukaryota > Viridiplantae > Streptophyta > Magnoliopsida > Ranunculales > Papaveraceae > Papaver > Papaver californicum. The sequence goes on along the minus strand of JAJJMC010012356.1, from coordinate 1,014,164 downwards.
TCCAAACAGACATGTGTAGCTCGATCCACTATGGAATCGAAGTTTATTGCGTTAGATAAAGCAGGAGAGGAAGTCGCTTGGCTAAGATGTTTTTTAGAAGACATTCATCTCTGGCATAGGCCTGTGCCAGCTATATATATATATTGTGATAGTCAAGCTGCAATAGCTAAATCTAAAAACATCAACTATAATGGGTAGTCTATACACATTCGTAGAAGACATAATTCCCTGAAACAACTAATCTCAACTGGCGTTATTTCTGTTGACTTTGTGAGGTATAAGGAGAATATCGAGGACCCTTTGATGAAAGGTTTTTCCAAGGAGATAGTTAGTAATGCATCGATGGGATGGGGCTTAAGCTTATTAAATAAACTTACCATGAAGGATACTCAAACTAGCTGAATGAAGATACCAAGATAAAGGTTTTGAATTACACAACTAATTTGTGGTGGATTAAAGGAAATACTATCAGAGAATTTCATTATCTGTCCCTTCCCTATGGTGTAGACGTGATCGTGTGAGTGCATGTGAAGGATGACTTTTTATTAAATCTTAATGAGTTTTATAGTTTCAATTTAAGATTGAAGTGGGGTGTTGCAGTAAACACTCTTGATGGAACTCACCTATCTGAATGTGGAAGTAGGCCGCTTCCTATGAGAACGGAGCTCATTCTCTAGAGCATTCTGAGAAACGGGATACGTTCAGGGCCAAAATGGACACAACGGCACGAACTTGACAGCACCTAGAGAGATATCACGGGTGAAAATTATTGATGAACTACACCAAATGATGGCAATTCAAGACATCGCATTCACTGCCTATCAAGTAGTTCCGGTAATTTCTCACTAAGCAAAGGTTCAAGACCTTGTGGACACATCTTGTCTATAGTGGTATTTCTCGCTTTCTGATTTTTTATCGGTTTTTCATTCATGTGGGGGATTGTTGGAGAAAATTATTTTTAATATTTTATTTTTGGTCTTGGTAGGAATGAATCTTAGGACCTAAGGGTCACTAAGGACACTAGCTCATTTTCACTAATTGTGAATGAAACCTTTAGTCCCACATAGGAGAAACTAAAGATGTTGCATCTCCATATTACTAAGAAAATTGCATCTAAGAGTGTCCCTTTGAGTCAACACACTTTTGCATGGGGGAGAGGACTTAGGCAATGGGATACTTGGTGCAACCACACATTTCACACACGTCCGGTCGGGCGGGCTCGGGCTCGGGTGTAGGTCAACCAAGAGTTATCTTTTTAGAAAAAATACTTTTGAATTATTTTCTTAAAGAATTTAAAATTAAATTAAATTTGACTTTAATATGGGGGCGTGTGACCCGTCAAAAAATAATTTTCTTACCAATTTTTTTTTCTTCTGCAACACAATGTCGACTTTTTCTCGTCGTTTTTCTTTACAACATTATTACAAATTATGTTGACATTTTTGACGTATTTATCTCTAGTTTCTTCCTATAAGAGCAAATAAAATTCTTCATTCCAACCATCCCAGAGCAGGCTACTATCCCTGGATCTATTCCCCTCTTCTTGCTTTGCTTGCGCATTTGCTTGTTTATTTCTTTACTTCATCTTGTTGTTGAGTTCGTTTGAGTGAGAAAGTATTGTAGTGCTATACAATACTTGTATCGGGAAGTTTTATCCTGGACACAACTTCATTGTTGGGTATTTAGCATCACTCATTTTTGAGGCTTACCGGTGAACTATTGTGTTAAAGACAGTTTGATGATCAAGTGACTCTGCCCTCAAATCAGTGTTTAAATTTAAGAAGTTTTCTTTAATGTTAACATCATTTGTTTTCAGTATTTTATTGTCGAAGAACCAACAAATTATTAGTTTAATATTTTCTTAATCCATTTCTTTTGGTCTTTTTAGCATAATTTTATTATAAATTTAAAGTAGCGATTAGTCCCAGTGGCACGATCCCTTTTATAAACTATCTCATCGATAGTCGTGCACTTGCGGTATATAATTAAAATCGCATCAGTCATGAAGTGCTTCACTGACAATGGGTACCCAGTTTACACAACTGTCAACATATGGCATAAATCACTGCCAGTGGCATCACCATGCCCACAGCTGGCACTATTGATATGTAATGAGATATTCTACTTGAAGTACCGAGTCACTGATAGACTTACTAACCTTACTATACTTAACACTAGTAGTCAGTCTACTTAATAAACCAACACTCTGAGCATACTGCCTAATTAATTCATTCATTAATTTAGTGGGTTATTCACATGACCTAATCATCAATTCTACGAGGCATCAAATATGTCACATGGGGATACTCATTAAGATGTTGGTCTGGTGGTCTACAACACGTGCAGTATAACTGTACATCCACGATGAGAAAGAGTTAAGTTATTGAATGTTGTTGAATGAAGGATTAGTAGGCGTATGGTTTCCTGAGTATTCCCTACTATCATGGGCATAACATCAACAATGTTCTCCACTTCTTACGAGATCATAAGTGTGAGTTCAACATTATAAATAAATGTCTCCATTTATCCCAAAACGTTTCTAAGTTTATCGAAGTCAAAACAGTCTATCATAAACGATTCTGCCTTACATACTTGAACTCAACTACAAAGACTTATAATCTTCAACTAGAATTTACCATACTCTGGTCTCATTTTTCTTTGTTTGCCTCTCTAAATTCAATCCTTCACCTCCTTTGCTACCGTAACAAGGCATGAACGGTCATTTCTTGGTATAGGCTATCCTTGTACGATTTTGATCTCTCGTATTCATTACGATATACCTTCTAACTTTTGTATGTTTTTACACTAAAACAATGATGTAGCAATTTGTCACTTTTAGCGTGGTCACTGACAGCTGACTAAAATCCCAGGTACTAACCCTTAATTTTCAAAGAACTGGGTAGCAAACTAAGGTTTTGGTCAAAACCTAAGTACCAAAGTACAAATAACCTAAAATTCAATTTCTAAGTTTTCAAAAAAAAAAAAAGAAACTCCTTACTCTTCTTATTTTTCTTCCGTAAAAAAATCCAGATCTATTAATCTAATTTCCAATCACTAATCATAAGTTAAATTCGCTAATATAATCTGACAACTAACACTAAATCAGGTAAACTTATTAAATTATTAACATAAATTAAGCGAATATATTTTAACCATTATAAAAATAAATAGATAAGATGTTATTGAATTTACTATAAAATAATCTTATTATTTCTTCTTATACTGCAACCACGATTCCTGCAACCCTTATAATATGGTTCCTATTTTGCTTCATGTTTTGAAGGAAGATGTCATGGTAAATGCATTTTCTCACTATATAAAACCCACTTAGTTTTGTGTTTATAATATTCCTCTTATCCAAAAAATAAGGGGAAATTTATTATGTACCCCTGTTCTAAATGGTAATTAATAAGTCTCTTTCTTTTTTTTAACTTTTATAAAGTACCCCATCTTAACCATTTGTATTTAAATTTTTGTTGTTGTTGGATAAACAGTTAACGGCATGTTAAGTGCTAGATGATAGTTATCTCATATAGAAAAAGTGCTAAAGGCCTCTAAATCGGTTGAGTTGAACCAAGTTGCCCACATCTTCTTGGTGGGAAGAGTAAATAATTCAACGATCCTGAAAACGATTTAACGATCCTAAACCTGAAAGCAGTGTAAAGATCCTGAACCGGACTCGATGAAGCTGAAAATTGTTGTAGAGTAGCGATTCCCCACCAACCAAAAGCCCAAAATATTTGGGAATGACAAACCATTTTTGAAGAATGATGGATATTTTTTAAGGAATGATGTAGCGAACCTGAAAACGATATAACGATCTTGAATCGGGTTCAACGAATCTGAAAATGTTGTAGAAATTCCAAGAAGGAGAATGAAAAAATAATCTTAGAATCTAGAAACATCTATTAAAGTATGGGGATAAATACAATTTAAAATTTTATATCTTCTATTTTTTTTGTGGTATATTGACTTAATCAATTAAAAAATAGCCAAATATTATGGACCTGACGAAATTACTGATTACGAGGATGCTTTTGAAAATTCAAAAGAAAAACATGGCATATTATCATCTGGTTGTCAAATGGGGAATTTTATATGACTTCCGGAAGAAAAAAAACAAACAAAGGAAATGAGGCACAGATTTCCTACCGTTGAGTCACTTCGTCGGGTACTTTTTCTTTTGCATTTTTTCTTTCAAAATAAAATGAAAAACTTGGTGATGTTGCATTATCTTCTATTATACACTTCATTGAGTTGTAGTAGAGGTATTTTTATTATGATTGTTTATGGATGATGGATTATCTGGGGAAATCTTTTTTCCCTGATGTCTTTAGATACTTAGCGTTTTGTTGGTGAGTGAGAGAGGCATACCACTGTGATATATGTACTTAATATGAATGATTTATGGAATCGAAAATTTTAGTTTTCATCGATGTTTAAGTCTTTCGTGAACTGACACTTTAGTACTCCTGTTGTCCCCACAATCATAAAATACATGTCCGGCTGCTCATCATCTCTGAGAGCTTTTAGTAAAGAAAGAGAAACACCTCTTTTTAAGACCTTAACACTGTTACCAACTCAATACTCTGATGCAACAACAGAAAAATCTTAACCCCTCTGCCATGACAATCACAAAAACCAACCAGCCCGGAATGCTAAAAACGCTCAAACTGGTACCAGTCATACTATCCAACTTCAGGAGAAAGGGAAAAAAAGAGTCATGATTAAAAGAGAGTGAGGATTAAATGTCTTATGCTCGTACCAAAAATTGTTCAACAAAAAGGAAAATCGAAAGAATGAAAGGAAAGGAAACAAGAATCTTACAGATAAAATGGTACAACACTAGAAATAAGCTACTTTAAAATCTGGTACACCACTAGAATAACCTACTTTTATAGGCTGCAACAATAGGGAACCAATTTGTTTTCTGCTGAAAAAATAAAAAACCACATACCAGGTGTTGCTATTATGCTATCTGAAGAGAAGAAAGAGAACGGGATGCGGAAAACAAATAAATATAGCCTTCATATATCATCATCATTTAAGAGATCCACAAAATAACCATTCATTCAATTGCTTTAGATAATAACTGGCTGCACAAAAAAACAGGTCCGCAGGAATATCTCAATGAGAACGAGGGATTTATAGGCTGCTTGCTACTGTTGTTTATCTCGGCTTGTATCTGAAGGTGTTTGTTTTAGTGATTGCCTGGCAATTGCTGCCTTAGCAGAGGTGGAACGCTCTGACTGGGAGAAGCCGACTAAAATGTGCATAAGAAGTGTAACAACTGCCAAACCAGCAACTGAGAATCCAATTCCTTTCCACGAAGATAGGAATGATGACCATTTGAAGAGCTTTACTGCCCCGAATACAAGGAGACTAGACCAAGAGATAACAACCTGTTTATGAAACAAAATAACAATCAAGGAAGAATAGGTAGTCAGCTCCGAAGACAAAAACACCCTTTATATGGTTTTGACCATGTGCAGTTAGATGTTTTAGTAAGGGTAAACAGTTAAGAGAACGCCCTAGCAGTGATTTTTGACCTGTTGAATTTTGATCACATGATACAGTAACAGTGTTACCGGGCCTTATTGGTAATTAGACTTGGATCACCTCCATGAGTCACTCATGAGATGGATACTATGAATCCTCTCCATATATTTCATATCCTTCTTTTATTGAATTAGTCACTGTCGGACAAGTAAATAAATTATCTGTATTATTGATGAAATTAGAAATATTACCAATAAAGATTTCTTTGGCCGACCGGTGTTTTGAAGTTGTTCGTCACCAAATGTGTCATCTGCTATATGCTTGTCCAGTAAAGCATCCTGATATACCAAGAGAGATGTTTAGAAGAGAGGCTCAGAAAGAAGTAATCAGAAAATATAGTGCCAAGACCCAGGATATTTAGAAGAACAGGAAACTCGGCTTACCTTGGCTACAAATATATCTTTACACCACTGTGCAACTCCTTCCTCTGTCTCAGGCAAGTCATTCATCAAATGTCGCTTGATGTGTACATGGATCTGCAAAAAAAAAGAAAAAGTGGTCAACTACAAAAGACAACTTAAGCAAATTGATTCAAGAAATAATGCCTAAACAGTCAGCTGAGCCTGAACATTATTCACGTGCTTTCAACCTCTTCAAACTGAGGTTTAATTTGCTCTATCATATGATATCTGTGCAAGACCACAATCAAGAAAATGTGAAGTTTCCAATCTGTGTAAGACCATATGCAAAGTTTCCAGCATTCTATACCAATTACCCTCCAAACTGATTAACTTGCTACATCTGTAGACATAGTGTTTCAGCAGGTGAAAGACAAATTTAAGAATGCCCGTGTGTGCATGAAGAAATCAACCATGAAACATTTAGAACTTAAACACAAACTAAGAAAATTGCTGGATCATTTCAATGGCGACAACAAGTTTCTAATTTGGTATTTATCTTCTTTCTCCTAGCTAACCCCGACTTGGCAAAACATCCCAACATTTTCAAGCAATTAGCCTCCAAACTGATTAGCCTAACACATTTGCGGGCAAACAGTTCAATATGCATAACACAATTTTAAGCATGCTCGTGTGTCTGCGGAAGAAATCACTGATAGTTGAGAAAAAATCGCAAAAATTAAGAAGCTGCCTACAAACAGAAAATGCTATTTAGCTAATTCAGGCAAACAGTTTTGGCGAGTTCTAAAGGTAACATACTGCTCAATAATGACATTCTCTAAACTTATAACTGAAACAACAGAATAGTACATGATGAGTTATAAGATACAAATATAAAGAGTATGTAAATGACTATTTGTTCTTATGCCGTTATTCAATAATTGTAGAGTTCATGCATACCACAGAAGGTTGACCCTTTAAGAGTCTTAGCATTGTCGGAGAAGGCTGATTTTTTGGTACAGCAACTGTTGCGTCATAAATAGCTGGAACGAAGGTGCGCATATTGGTCACAGATGCAACAAAACCCTGTCAGTATCAAAAAGTATCAGATATAAATCATTTGAGAGAAGATATCCAAAAAAAACAAAAAAGCGACATCTTTGTACTGTAAAATTCTGTTTCACCATCGATTGTAACTAAATTTGCAGTTTTCATAAGTCTTGCTTAATGCCAGGAGCAATGGAACCACAGATTTTTCGATTAAAGCCCTTTTATATATTTAACATCCATAATGGAGGTGGTGCTCAGTACCAGTAGTAACTAGTAGAGCAGTTATTTTCCTTACGTTGTTTGATAAGGCCTGATAAGGTTACTTTTCTTTGTTGTTGTTGTTGTTGTTATTCGATAAGGCCTGGACAAGTAACTTAATTAAGCAGGATGCCTCCAACAACAAGCAAAGCATGACCGATATAGCTCCTATGTCGGAATTTAATAAAGCAAACACATCCAAGACAAATTCCATAACCAAAATAGTTAAATCTACAACATAAGGAACATTATCAGGTCTGAAACATAGGGAATAACAACTACAATCAAACAGCTAGAGCAAGTAGCAGATAACACTACCTAATACGAGAAAGTGTGATTAAATCCAGTTATAGAAGGAGTAAAGGATACTATCGCGTCTTCCGCTAGGTGGCAAAAGTGATAGTTGGTTTTCAGGTCAAAAATGAGACTAGCAAGACAATCGAGTGTGATAACCGATACTTGGTAAAAAAAAAGTAAAATAGGCCAGCTTAGATCGTTTGCAGAATGTGGCAAAGGTAGCCTTGACTTAACAAGTGTTTTTTATTTTGTTGACTTATAAGCTGACCAAAAAGTTGGCAAGTAATAATTATACTAATTCTATCAAATTTCCCTTCCTAAAACCTAGAGAACTTTACGAGTTTAAATACATCTTGATCCCCATGCTACATTTGATCAACCTGGGAGATCAATGAGGCGAATGCATCAGGATTCAGGAAAGCAAAGCTTCAATGCCAAGCCTTACATCAGGTGAACTCTATTCCTATACAATTCACTACAGATAGTTGATTATGTAGTTAAGAGTAGTGTATTTTTGAGCTTGAGCTCCTATGGTTGTTTTAAAATCCCGTATAGGGGAGGCAAAGGATACTGATTGGAATGAGGTGAAGCAGTATATGTATTTCATCCGTATCCTATAAGAAAATACACTATTCATCCACACCTAATATCTCTTGCCACTATCCTTAGTTGCGTTGAAGTTTTCGAGTGAAACTCAAGTTCAATAATACAAGACCTGCATATTAAGAAACAAGTTGCTTCAAGAATACAAAAGAAGGAATAACTGTAATTTAATTCCTTTCGTGCATTTACAATGCTCCTGTGGATCTATTGGTACAGTAGATTCAAGCAAGGACTAAAATATGAGAAATGCCACATTTGACTTCTTACTTTTAAGAAGCACAAAATTTCAAGACTTGGGCATGAAGAACCTGCGAATGTCACAAAATTATGCACCTGTAGATGAATTAACACAATGCCTCTCTTCCTTTAGAGGCCCGAACTAATCCAGGTGTAAACAAAGAGGAATAAGGAACATTTTTCTGCTTTTCTTACCAATAACATAATTATTTTTAGATTCAGACTCGTTAAACCAAACACATCACTAGTACCCTAGGTTCCCTTGTTTGTGCATTTTGGCTTTAGACCCTATCTTGGTCTTATGGACAAGCTTGCAGCTTATATTGTGATTTTCACGTAATGAAAGAAAGTCAGGTATACTTAAGCAAACAAGATTGCAGTCGAAGGGAAAAATTATACAGAAGCTGGCCACAACAGAGTAATGATATTGAGAGGTTAAAAACCAACTTTGCATTATATTGTTAAAAAAGGAGTTACGAAATTTGACCTTGGTACGAGGAATTAAAACGTTTTTCGGCACAGGTAACCCTTGTGAAGTTGCATATTCTTGAGATGCCACAAGCTTTGCCTGTGTAAATCGAGTTCCCTCTACAAAAAGAGCCAACCAGAATGGACGAGGAAAATCCTTCAGTCGCTGAAGACCTAACTGCAGTGTGGAAAAAGAAACTCGCATGAGATGCACAGAAGTAGAGAGAAAAAAAGAGTGTGCTTTCGCCAATGAACTAACATATTATCTTACCTTTAGAGTAGTTTCATCCTTGGCCCAGCTTCTTTCCAGAAAAAGGTACTCAGAAAACCACATTGACCATCCAATGACCTGCACACACGAATCACGTGTTTTATCTCTACAATGAATGAGTAAAGCTAAAACATTTACGCAAATTATGAAACTATGATGCGTCATGGCTAGAAAGCTACAAGGATGTACAAGGAAGATGCTAACTAAACTACTAACACTAGTACTCACACTTTGCAGCTTATACAATTCACAAGTGCAACATGTGTTCTATTTCTCTAGTTAAATATATGTCAATTCTCGGGCAATACTTCAGTCACTTCAATTTCAGCCTTCTACATTAAAAATTGCACTACTTATTTAACGCTGTTACCCCTCGCGATCAAACAGAAGAACCAAAGAAAACTTGCATACATAATTTTGATGATATGTACCCAGTATCACGCTTGTCAACAAGTTCATCAAAATCAAGCTTCATTATTATGCACTATCAACTAATAACTTGAAATTGACAACAATAGTCTCACAAGTAAAACCTCACCGGAAGGAATTTTGATGATTTCTTCATGACAGCTAGTGCGCTACCAAGGCAACCTGAGCGCTGTTAAAAACAGAATGGATGATCAATCAATTGGGTGAAAATGAAGTCAGACATGACCCCAAGAGCACTGCATCTCAGAAGGGGTAAGCGAAACTAAGTGTATGTGACATACATCCATAGATACAGATATATGCACCTATAATGCTAACTTATGAATGAAATTTCCGATTAACAACCATAACATGAATCCAACCTGAGCTAAAACCCATCCGACTAGCCAATCAATATCACTCCTGTGATTCGCTATCAGAAGTGCATGTTCTTTACCTGAAAGAATTCTCCAACTTTAGATGTAATACCAACATATTGTATTCAGCATATGCATACAGGAAATAAAATGCTCAAGATAGAATATATTTTTCTACATACCCATTAGTTGGAAAGTTTCAGGATCTGTATACAGTTCAATCTGCAATTAGAGATCTGTCAGTTTCTTCAAAAAATCATTGAGAACTGAGGTAAACCCATTTTTACAGAAAAAAAGAAAAGGAAGAAGAGAACCTATTCCCTATTTGTTGCATCTGTAAGGTTGGTTGTTGTTTTTCTAATTCACCAAACTGTCTACTTCCAAAAATAATTATAAGTACATCGGCAAATTCAACTAAACAGGCGATATCAACAGAGTGAAATAGGGCTAAAATGAATAAAAAAGTAACTAAACGTCTCTCTCTTTTGGTTAGTAAAATTGAGGCATGGGTTTCAATCGTAAACATTGCAACTTGTATTCAGATAATAGAGATGGCCGCTTAGGGGAGTAAGGAAGAGAGATGGGTTCCAAATTTGAACCCTTAAGCAGGTTAGGGTTATGCAAAAACCCATGTTTCCATTTAATAAAAAACTCCAGGTATGAGAAAGACCAAAAGTGAAAGAAAGTTCCAAAATCCAAAATTAAGAGAAACAGACAAGTAAACATGACAGCACCTTAACACTAGCCCACCAATCAACGAGCCATACAAGCTCCACCCACAATAATTCTGCTACTACTCTATTGATTCTCCTGTACAAACTCTTAGATATAGGTCGAACAAGAACAAAGCAAGATGCCTGAAAAATGAAAATTATAATATATGTTCAAAATCATTTCTACTATTATCAGCAAAATCCTATATAAAATGGAACAATTGAAACCTAGAATTCCCAAAACCTAATTTTGAACGATCCATGAAGAAAAATTCATGTATGATTTCTGGGACTTGGAGAACCACATTCCACATTTCCCATAAGTAAAACAAAATAAGGAAGAAAAAAAATTCCAAAAGAAAATTAAGAATTAGGAGCTGAAATTTTTAATCTATTAAATCCCTAGAAATAAAAGAAGAGAACTAGTAATAACATAATAATAGTGAGCCTGATGAGAGAGAGAATTGATCTATGAGAATAGAACCTGGATGATATTGACGATGATGCCCGAGAAAAGGAACATAACACCTAAAGGAAGAACCACAGCTGCTGCTGCGATCGCCATGGCTGACGACGAAGAAACAAACCTCCCAACAGAGCAGGTGAGAGATTCAAGAAATTGGACGGTTGTTTCTTCTCTTCTTCTGGTTATATCGTTTTATATATTTTTGTTTTGTTTTCAATCTCTGAATCTAATCTAATCTGTGGTTTGCTTTGGTGTTCGTTCATAAGAATTTAATGTTGTCAGACTCTTCTCTCTTCTCTCTTCTCTCTTCTAATTCACACCAATTTAATCGCCGTTTCTTATTTGTAGGAAGTGAAAAACAGCCCTTGATGTTATTTACTCCCAAGTCCCAACCACGAGGTGTATTCTTGGGTTTTCACAGGACTGACTGTGTAGGTGGATAAATTTTTTGAGGGCCGCTCACCGGTCATATGTTTAAATCGGTAAAAACAAGAAAGAAGTACATTCGTTGTTATCTTAAATCGGTTTGGAATCTTTGGATGTGTATTGGGTTTTTGGACATGGATTTGTTTTTTTTTGGTAACAGTAATATTCCAGTAGTGGCTTCGGTATATCAGTATTTACATGCTTCAAAAAAAATTATCAGTATTTGCTTGTGTGTTACTTACTATTCAGCTACTTACTTTTTATCATCTAAGAATTGCCTAGAACAAATATTTGGCGGTCTGTCTTACCAGTAACACACCGAATTGCTAAGAAACCAATAAAAGCCTAACGGTGAATGATCCTAATTATCGGAGGTGGGCTCGACCTCATCAACTCGCGGAATGTTTACAAGTGATCCCATGTGCTCGATGAAACTGAACACAAGAAGTCTAGAAGAAAGATTAACAAAGCAAACTTAATATGTCATCAATTCCAGGACCAGGACCAGCAAAAGAGTGAAGAGAACATAAATGTCATTTACGTTTGATATAACATAGTACTCTTGCCTTCTCGTTTTATTCAGTTGATAATATTCATCTCTCACTTCCCAATGTTTTCACACACTTCGATCCCAACAACTTCTACACTTGTTATTGTCTGAGAATGAGTAGTTTTCAACGGACCGTTGAAGGAACAACTCACCAAACCGCATATCTTAACAGGGAGAAAGAAAATCCATTTGCCACGCATAAATCAGAAGTAATTGGAGGGAGTAGTGCACGGAGTAGTCAAGGGATACATTCAAATGTTGAATGTTTGGCACGGATCCAATTACACGGTATAATAATTATATGTAATTTCTACTATATCCATAAGGTTACATTGAATATTAATCTTTTGAGATGTACATTGAATGTTGTCATGTACTACACCCGAAATCATGGTACAGATTTACCGTTTACCGACTTTACCTCTGTCCAATCCTCTATGGTGTAGCCAGTGGCCGAACTAAGAATTAAATTAGGGGACTAACCAAATTTTTGAATAAACATGTGGATTTTAATGGATTAAATTCGAAATATTAGGTGGGCTAATAACAAAATATAGGATAGAGATAAGGGGTTTTAAGATGGTTATGATGATTTTGAGGGAGGACTAGAGCCAGGGTTAGTTCACCCTTGGTTCTACCCTTGGGTGTAGCCATGTTTATAAACCCTTTTTACTTCTTGTAGAATAATTTGATTTTACGTTTTCTCCTCTTTACTTTCTCTTGTTCTTCCTCCTTATTTCGATTGAAACCAAATACCAATTTTCAACAAACCCTAACCTAGTTTTCTGAAAGAATAAGGGGAAAATAAAAAATAGAGTATGTCACGCTAGTGGATCGATCTTAACTGTTACTAATCAATCTTGATCGTTGCTCTAATCAATGATGTACGGTTAAAGATTAGCTTACATTGTTTTTAATGAAATATTTTTGAACGTTGATATGTTTCGTAGATGTACGGTTGTAAAGACAAATTCTAATTTTCTAGAAACATCTTTAGTAGATAAGGGAAGTTAGGTAATTGCATATGGTATTTTGACTAGAGTCAATTTGATATGACTTTATTTGTGGGCCCGGATAGAATTATTTTTAAAGTACCATCACTTTTACAACCACTAAACTAAAATACCACCACTTTAAAAAAGTTTTCTAAAATACCATCATTTTGACTACTTCTGTTAACTTTAGAGTTAACATCGGTTATGTGACGGATGTCACTTTCTGTCAACTACTAAAAGACTGAAACACCCTCTAAACCGAGTCAGGAACTATCCTGGGTCAGGAAAAAGAGTTGACACGTACATCTCACACGGTCAACATTATAACGGTCGGATGACATGTGGCATAATCCTATAAACACAAAATGTACGTCACAGATTAAATCTGTGAATTAAAACGGTCATCTTCATCTACATTTTCAACACTATAAAAACCAGTCAAGAACCCTATTTTTCTCATCACCATCAGAAACCAATTTTTTCTAATTGTTTACTAAATTCACCAAATTCATACTTCAATAACAAAAATAAGTCATGGGCGGAGGTCAAAAACATTCTGCAAGTAATAGCAACAGAAAAACAGTGAGCAAAAAAATCTTGATTGATTGTGCAATATGTAAATAAGGGAATCATGACACAAAAGTATGTCCATGGATCTATTATAGGTGCAAACATGTGCCTTGTAATGGTGTAAGGCAAATGTTTCAATCGACAACTGGTAATAATGGAAGAATGTTTCTCAAATGCTCGATTGTTACCTGCGCATATTTTGAATGGTTGGATGAGGTCACCGATCCAGGAAAAACAATTCATTTGAAGTTTCCAAATGAAAGTACGACTTAGATATCTCGTATTTCTCGAAAAAGTTAGTTTTTGTGCTTATGGAGAATATGGTCATGGGATGAAAAACTGTCCACTTCATAACCAGTTCCGCTTCAAATCACACTGCAAAGAACAACTAAAACTCCATTCATGTAATAATGAACACAATAGAAACATAGCTTACCTCTTGTGTATAAATGTGGAGCTTTTAGATGGGCTTCAAATGTTGTTTTCATTACTGCAAAAAGCAGTATCATGAATTCAAGTTTACAAGTTGCAGTTATATAAAAGAAACTGAAAAAAAAACCTTAAGATGTAATATGCAAACAATTCAAGTTCCTTTAAGTAATAATAATAATGTATTTATATTAAATTGCATCCAAACTAACATCCATGACTAAAGAGAATCCAATTTTTCCATAAAAGAATCAAACAATTACAAGGAAAATTGCAATTAAAGAGAATCAATCAAAAGACAGATAAAACATTACTGTTCATTGAACCAACTTTTTCTTCTTAGCTTTTGTGCCTTTAACAATCTGTTTGACAGTTTGAGTTGTAGATCTGTGTGACAGATTGTTTAACCACTTTCATAGATCTAACTGCTAGATGTTTTATAAGATTCTCTATCATTCTATTTCTTTTTCTTTGATTTGCTTCTAGATGAATCTAAGTTGGTATAGGTATAATCAGTTGTATTAACTTCGGTTCTAGGTATCTTTCCCTTTAGATTTGCACCAATATTACCTCTAGCACAGGTTGATTTGTAGTGACCAAAAGATTTGCACCTGCTACATCTTCTAGTCTGTTTTCTCAGTCACGGGTCCATCTAGGGCTTTACATGGTATGGTACAAACCATAAAACCGCACAGTACGACATTGTTTAAGCCTAAACCGAGTTGTACCATCTATCCAATGGCTTGGCATGGTCTTAATTTTGTGAAAATCGTTGATCTTGGTATGGTTCTGGTTTAGCACAAAACCGAACTGAAAAACCATTGGTAAAACCGTTAATATTAGTTATTAGATTCTTTGATTTTTAACCATTAGAATATTCCCTAACATAATTAGTTTCACTCCCTTCTCTTCACTCTTTATTGTAATTTGTTCATTTTATAATTAGTTGTATTGTGGAAGTCCATTCTGGAATAAGATAATAAGGAATTTAGTCAATCAAAATCAACTCCACACTTTATAAATAAAAACAATTTCATCCTTCACTGGTTTGCTTTTATTTTTGAAAAACAAATAATTTTACACCGAACCGTCTCGGTTCGATTTTGTACCAAACCGTTTATGAAATAGTTTGGTATGGTTTCAAGAACTTAAAAAATGTTATCCTTGCTTATGATTTTAGTATCATCAAAAACCATATCAAATTATACCATGTACAACCCTATGTTCATCATATCACTTTCTCATGTTCACTTTAGGTCTACTAGTTTTCCTGCTTTTGATGGAAGGATTTATCTTTGTTTTTTGTTGCGGAATAAAGAGAAATAGTTTATATAAGTGAATGAAAGTGTAAACCTAAAGGTTCCAAATGACATAGTTTATAATACATGTTCAACAATCTATAAAGGTGAGAAATAGTTTATACTACCTTTTCCCAGTCATTCTGGTAATCCAGTGGGATAAATGTTGGTGCATAGTTGGCTTTATAAGAGTCCATAGAGTAATATTGGAACAATACCTGCACAACAACAACAACAACAAGCAACAACAACAGAATTAAATGCTTACACAACTACTAAAAGTTCAACAAATAACAACAAAGGTCACAAGTTAAACGATGTTAAGTAATTGCACTTCATTAAAGACAACTACAAGTGTGGTCAACTATATTCATAATAAAGACAGCCTTGGTCTCATTATTTGTGACTTCGTATAGCTTCCATTTTACATCTTCATTCACTTTAAAACCACCAACTAGTTTCATCATCTTCTCAATAAAAGTCTTTGCAGTTAGGAACTGACCATTTAGTCATGATGTACATATATTTATCCTCTTGTAGAACAACCTGATAACTAACTGACCATACATGAAGCCTACTTTGGAAATAGGTTTGTCCCTCAATGGCTTTATCATGGAGTTAAATGATTCTAAAAACTATTGTTCACATGTTCACACTTTCTTGTGCGACTAAAAAAATCCCTAGACCATGTCATAGGATCTTCTCATATAAGATAATCATAAGCCTTCTGATTTTCCTTCTTTATAACATCAAAAATGTTTCGAATTCAGAAATTAGATTGGAGATTTACACTAAAATGCTCAATAAAAAAAAACAAATTCATAAGTTAGAATGCATATTTACCCAGAAATGCTTCTCCTTGAATGCTTTAATTTGCAGCTTTCCACAAGGCACTATGCAGAGTTTTCCCCTTCAAGTGCTTCATAAAAATCTAATATAAATGTCTACAAAGACGGAAAAAAAAATTGTCAGTTACATGAACATGTAAATATATGAACAACTAAATTAGATTATACTTCCAGCAGTATATATGTTCACTTCCATGAAACACAGTAGGTACAACTCCTTGGAGTCCTTTTTGCTTGTATAATATAAATGTTAGTGGCAAAGGATGAGTTATAATCTTGGGTGCCAAGTTACTTGGAAACCGTATCCCGTTTTCACTTGCCTCACTCCTTGAAACCATTATACCTAATGGAACTAGGACATTTTATTCATCCAATGCAGTTTCAACCATCAATATACCTTCATATTTACTATATAGATGGCAAGCATCTAAGCCAATGATTGGCCTACATCCTTCAGCAAATGCCCTAATTGTTGGTTCAAAACTTATTTTCATGCTTTCAAAACAATTGTAAGTTAAAAATAAGTGAACTTCCCCCACTGAATATTTATTATTCTTATTCACCATTTGACTGAAGGCATATACAAGGCTGAAACTCTCTTTAAAATTTCTATATAAAGTTTTTAGCACAAGATTTCTTGCCTTCCATAATGTAGGATATGGAGCATGAATGTTTAATGCTGCAAAAAAATCATCAGAAATCTGCCTGGGCTTTGGAATTAGGGCAAAAAACTACTCTTCAGGCTTCAGCTTATCCAACACAAATTCACACACAAGTTCAGGATCTGCAGATCTACTCATCTGCTTTGAATCACCCACACATGTATGTTCCAGCTTTGCAACCCTAATTGACTAGCACCTACAAGGACCTGGATCTTTTGCACAATAAACATAAAATGGACATTTATATTCATCCTTGTACCTACATACAACACCTACCATTTTGATATCAGTCACTTTAAGCTTGAACTAACACTCATTCAACACACAATATGCTTTTAAGTGTAAATTCAAAGATCTCCGATCTTTGAATTTAGTACCAACCACCATTGTTGAAGGATCAACTGGAGCAACCTCTTCATCTTCATTGAATAAAGTTTGTCCTTATTCTTCTTCAAAGTTGATCTAAATTTCTTCTGAATAGTTCTTGAACCAGTCAGGGTGTTGCTCAATGTTATTGTCAACATTACCTTCCTCATTGTCTTCATCATTATCATCATTTGCATCCTCACATATAGCACACCATCCTCAGCCTTATATGTGTTTCCAAATTCATTATATTCAATCTCATTGTCTTCATCACTATCGTATAACTTAGGAGGTTCGGGGTCCTCAACAGGATGACACTGATTTATATCTTTATTTTCTAGTTACATAACATAATTATCTTGAAATCTCACTTGTTCTTCCATAGTACTTTCTTGGGTTGCATAATATTGTTGTTCCAAGATACTTGTATCTTTTGAAGCCTGAACCCAGAAAGAAGCATCAAACGTTTCCTCAACATCATCAAATACTTGTAATGGTTTACTGTTATACCATCAAATAAGTTGTTACTCACACTTGCTTGACTCACACATGAATACCTATTACTTTCAATTTCATTAAGTAAATCCACAAAACAAAGTTTCCTTGAACAACTACCTTATACAACAGAGTTGCTCTATTTAGCTTCAAATCTATGTGATATTCTAACCTACACATTTGGATGTTGTAGTAGTTTTACTTTAGGTGTGAATACTGATTGTTCTATTTTTTCTTCATCAACTATATCATCAGGATTAATCACATACATTTACATTTAAATGAACCCCCTTGCATTAGGTATAGCCTCATCCAAAAAAAAATTAAATTTTTTATCATTCGCTAAGAATCCTGGGAAATTAGGGTCATTCCACCACATCAAATTCATTCTTTGTCTATCACTAAGCCATAATCTAGTATAAACCATCTCCTCAAACAATTTTAAATGAATAAGTTCTTTATCAATGTTGGTAAAAGGTAACCATATCTCAGTATATTGCACATAAACACTTATATCCCTATAATTAACATACCTTTGCATACAAAAAAAATCCCCATTCAGATTCAATTCAATAATCACTAGGGTGTTGATGGTGAGTTTTTGACAAGGAAAAAAATTGTAATATTGATTTTTCCTAGCTGCAGAAGCATGAAATAAATATGTATAAATTTCTGACCCGGCATCAGAATTATAAATACATACTTCCTACATTCTGCAATAAAATCGAGAAGGGATATTCAGCTCCTGGCTAAATTATCCATGTAGCTTTTTTTCATATATGACCACAAAAATGGAGCTATCAAGTTACCGCTTGTGCGACACCCACCAACCGAAGATGACATGTCAAATCCAAAATACTATCACTTCCACATATTTTTCAACCATCCCACCAGTAAATACAATGGTTTAAGGCATATCTTCAGAGCTATGCCTGGGGACTGAAGGTGTCCACAAAGATCCCCTCCCGGTCAGGAGCTTCACTCTCTCTAGAGACTCAGTCAACAAAACTGTCCAATCCATGATGGAACGCGTATATGAACTTCTTTACCTATCAAAGGTATAACGCAAGGATATCTTTTCCGCCCTCAATCGTGTTGTGTTAGGTAAACGTTTATTCTTTGCTGAAAAAGCTATTATATATCCTGAGACCGCTTCAAAAGACATGGTCATAAAACATGATGAGAAGCCTAGCTGGGGGACTTCTCGCCATTGATGTCTCAAGGACACTAAGTTTGAACAAAATCTAATCGATACGGGGACCGCTGTCAATATCATCACCATCAAAACTCTAAGAGCTGCGGGAATTTCCAGACACGAAGCTACGCACTCGCCGACCATAATCAAGAATTCTGAAGGGAAGTCCATGAGTGTTTACGGCTACATCACTCTTGAGGTGAAACTGGGTGACACCCGAACACATACCAAGTTTCACATTATCAAAGATGATTCAAATTACGACATGATTCCGGGTCTCCCATGGGTACGTAGCGACAAGATGGGAGCAAGTGTATCCCTTTTACCGGCACCAACCCCTCCGAGACTCTCAAACAAGCCAGCAAATCCCGAGGATTGCCTATCAGATGAGTTTCTCCGCACCGTGAATCTGGATGTGAAGCCGTTGCCATGAAAGAACATGGTGTCATATATTCGAATGTTTCACACAAAAGTAAGTCATATCCAACCAACTTCTTTGCAACCAGCAATCCCACGTCCCAACAAAGCTTGGGGACTTGACCCGGATATCAACCCTACTCTGACTCGGCGATGTGAATGGGAAACTGATCCTTTTTAAAAATTTATCAAATGGGTAGGGATTGTCTCTACTTGAGATGAGAAAATTAGTAACCCGGTTATTCATAAGACATGTCATGAAGATAAGGGGCCTGAACCCAATTTCTTATATATCAGAGATACGGTGGGGAAAATTACAGCCTCTCCTGAAGAAGAGTCGTATCTTTTCATAGAAAGGTTGATCGGTGGTTACTACAAGCTTGTCAACACTGACAAGCCAAAAGGAGTGATTATACATGGAAAGTGGCTTAGAGCTCAAAACGCTTAAAGCATTCTACCGTTGTTTCACAATATTTCCCTGTTTTACGCATTATTTGTAATTCCTCCAAAATATTTGTAATATCTTGCATTCATACTTAGGATTTCAATTTATTAATCAAGAAAAGTATTGTTTCTTTTCAAAAAAAAAATATCCTTGCAAATCGTTCAGAAATCTCTACCTGCTCAAAATCCCAAAATAAAACCATAAAAGCCATGTGTCTCAGAAACCTATAAAACTTAGAAAAATTCCTGGAAAACTGGCTCAACATCTTCAGTGTATGCCTTCTTCATTCGCTCAAGCGCCTCAGTCGCAAGCTTCAACTCCCGAGAAATCCTATCAACTTCACATTTGGCCTTGGCAACCGTCTCCAAGTTATAAGATATGCCTCCCTCCCGCAAACGTTTTTCAATAGCTTCCAAGTGACAGCGAAGCCATTTGACAGTAATCTCATCCCTTTCAGCCTCCTCCAATACATCCTTCTAATCTTGAAAAACTATCTCAGAGATTTATCTACGGGGAAGAGCAATCATCTCATTCACAGTTGGTAGCAGCACAGACACATTCCTCTCCAGAATACGATAGTTTTCAGGATTACCAACGAAGAAATGGACAGACTTCTTCTATATCATGGTATACATCTCAGCATGGGCAGACGGGACAGTGAATCCCCCAATGCACATTTGTTTATGTCGGATCCTATCAAACTTGAAGTCGAAGTTAACTCCAGTGTTCGGATGCTTAACCGGAACAATCTCCATCACAGCAGCATTCTGTACAATGGCACCACTTGGATTGCTTTCTTCAACATTTATGTCAAGAGAGGCTTGCTTATGCTTCTGAGTTGGAAAAGACACATTACCAGCATCATGGTTCATGGCAATCTCCAATCCTTCATCTACAAGTTCGTCTATATGTTTTGGTTCGTTCCCCCCCTAAAAAACAGGGACATTATAGATATAATGAGTTAAAATATCTTAAGCACAAGGAATTCAAGAAAAAGTCATTAAATCTATAAAATATGTTTATTAGTAACCTAAAAATTCATTTCAAAGTGTTGGGTCATGGAATATGGTTTAGAAAGCTTATGGGTCGTTTTTTTAAAATGTCGTCAGAAACGTCTTTTCACTGCCCTCTAAAAGAACTGAAACTGGCGCTAATTGGTAAGGAATTTTTGGGTGAGCTATATATTGAATGATTTGTACGGATGTCTACTACAATATGATAAAAGGACATGGCCATCGGATAAACGAGCTAATAAGGGTGGTCGAAATGCTCGACCGCATGACAGCTGAAAACCTACAGATTTCTGCCTGGAAAGTTTTGAACTTTCGATATCAGGCTTCGGTGTCAGGTCTTTTTCACCTAGTAAATGGACTCCAAATCTAGAAATTATTTTTGTAAAATTTATATCTTTCTATTATATAAATAAGGAGAGTTCAACCACCTCATTCCTACTTCGGACGAAGATTCTACGGCTGTCACAGTCAGAAGACTTGAATCTGAATTTTTCTGACAACAAAAACTGCTAAAGTCTTTCATGAAATCATGTATAATTCTACACATTGGGTGATTTAAGAGCTATAATAATGCCATTATGATTCTAAAATAATGGAGTAAACTTACTTGGAGTTGTGACAAGCCATCGGAAGCAGAAGGCATCTCATAATGCGACTCGCCATAAAGTTCTTCGTTTTCAGCTCCAGATTCTTCAATTTCTTCAGCCTGGAACGATTTTTCAGGTCCATTGTCATCTCGCCCTTGTTTCTCAGTACTTCCAACCACAACGGTACTTTATGATAATAGGGTATCTGTGTTGCTATCCATCTAAGGATAACGATTATCCATAAAAGTTAGAATTCATCAAGTTCAGTAAAACGAAAGATTATGTGACTTGGTGATATTCAAAAGAAAGTTTACTCACAACGTAAGGAGTCGAATCGCCAATAGCAGCTGAGACGCCAAACTTGAAAGGTTGAATACTCAAGTCACCTTGACAAGTCACCCTCCGAGACTATGCAAAGATATTTGTCATGATAAGATATAAAAGTACTTCACGCAGAAAAGAAGAGTAAAAGAAATATAAGACACTTACCTTTTTCAAAGGACGGTCTCCATTTCCAGGTATTATTACCCGTGGTCTTCTATCCCCAGACTTGGGAGTGACGTTCGCTGATGTGAATTTTAATTATGGACCACAAGAGCACGGTATTCGATGAGACGATATGCAAGCATGGCTCGTTCCACAGAGATTTCAAATCGTAATTTCTAAATTTTAATTAATTATTTAAGTATTGTAGTTGATGATAAAAATAAATAAATAAAAATAATAAATAAAAATAAATTATTAAACTAACAAGTAGAAAGACAATAGGGTTTTCGGAATCCATCAAGTTATTATGTAAAACTCTTATTTTAAATATAACTCAAGATGATTTATGACCAAACGATTTTACGCCTCGGAAGATGTTGCGGTTAAAACTTTTTAAATTAAATGTATAATTTCTTTCGCTTGAAAAATAATTAATCAATACAACACCAAGATAGAGGACCATCTGAAAGAAATTAATAAATCAATTAAACACCAAGATAGAGGACCATAAAGGGCAAGGGTAAACTAAATAGAAAAGTATGAGTTTCTTACATAATAATTTTGACTTCATCTTTAACCCCAGCGGAGAGATTAGCTACCCATTACAAATAGAGAAAAAAATAAAAAAAGAAAAAGAAAAAAACTAAAACTACTTGCTCATCTGAACTAGAAATTGAACTCCCTTTCCCTCTGGTTCCATCATTATTTATATAGCTTTAAAGGAAACCACTTTCCTTTTCCATTTCCACTACCACATCATCATCCAATGAGAATTTTCCACATGTCGGGACAATACAAAATCCTCCAATAAATATGTTCCACGTGTCAAATAATATCTTATCATGAAGTCACCATTTTCTTTATTTGGAAAATATATTATTCTTTATTAACTCCAACCATAAAGAATAATATTTTTCCACAATCTTTATTTCCTTCTTTATTTTGATTGTTTTCTTCATTAAACAAAATATCTTCAAATATCCTTTTATCCAAATAGTTGGTCCAATGGTCTTAAATAACTAAATAAATTAAATTTAAATGTAAAAATGGCGTGTTTACACACTCATCAAATACCTCCAAACCTACATTTTGCTAGTCGTCGAGCAAATCTAATATGAAAAACTAACATAAAAATAAAATAAAAATCATAACTCGCTTTCGTAGGAATCGTGTCTACACTTAGCATCTGTAACAATCCTTTAAACCCCTAAGTAGCCTTGGTGGAAGAGTTTTGTCTCATGAGGGTTTACAAGAGATATACCCACGAAACCTTTACTACAAACTCTAGCTTTTTGTGAACATTTGAGGGTAGACACTAAACATGCTATCTAGTTGGCTACTAAATTCTTCGGCTATGGGAATCGTTACCCTATATGAATCCAATTGTTGTACACGAGTTTGTACTCAAACGTACTAAAATTCATATATAAGAAAACAAAGCTCTACTCAGGAAGTCGTACAATAGACCACGATACTCAGAATCTAACAAACCACATTCACATGAATAGATTAGGAAGATGGATATGGAAATATAAGTGAGTGCATATTGACTAAGGTGAACGGTGTTTCCAAGAATATATGTATGATCGCTAGTGCCAAGATGAACCCTAATGGACTGAGATACACACTCACTGGTCTGAATCGTAATTCTAGTATCAACTCAGTTGGTATATACAAGGGCCCCAGCGTCGATTTATTCAATATATACAATTATTTTTTTATTTTATTTTTTTGTATTATTATTATTATAACATGGGACTAGCGAGGGCGTCTTGCATGGGAATCAGAGCCCAGCAGCACCCACCAGACGTTTTTTACCCGTTACTTTTCAATATAGATGAACTAAAAGAAGCGGGCAAAGTTCAGACTGATGTTTTCGGAATACTTTATTCCTTTTTTTTTTACGTACATTATAAAAAAAAAAGAAGCCTTTTGATATACTAATCTTCGTTCGAATCTATATCTGTGTCACCGTCATAAAAAAAGGGCTATGACCGTGGTCGTCCGTCTCCGGGTTGCCGGCCGATAAGATTTATGAGATGGACTAGACAGCTGGCTATTCCTTTCTAAGGAGTCAGCTGTCTGGGTGAGTCACCTTCTTCTAGGCTCCGAGTTACCTTCTTCTAGGCTCCGCTGGACGACACGGCATTCTCCTTCAAATATATAGGCCGGCCGTCCTTGTGATGGTTCCCAAGGATCCAACATAGGAGAATGATTAGTCAATCAGGAAGGAACCTCGGCGTAAGATTATATTGTAATAAAAGAAAGAGGAATCTGTTTGTTATCCTTGTTCTTAATAGCTAAAGTCTAAAATTAGTTAGGGAATCACGCTTTAACCTATGGTAGATTGACCTCTCAGGCAAATGCACCGACTTAGCAAGGATTGGAGCCTGGAACAAGGGAATACGCCCTGCTAGCTCGAAGGAAGGATTATTCAACTCTAAGGGTCGCCCTCCAGCAGGCTAGGAATACGCTAGGTTGAGAAGGATTAGTAGTCACTCGAAATGTCACTCCCGGGAGCTTCAAGGAAGAAAGTCATCTTCGATCCTAAGTAGAAAATATTTTGTTTGGAGAATCATTTCTTTTTGTCTTATAAAGAAGATCGATATTGAGGCTTGGGCTAATATGGATACTGAGAAATTTTATTGGATGGAAAAGGCATTTACACTGAAACGGAATGAAGCCTAGCCACAAGCTGGGCTCCCACACCTTTTTGGATAGCGATGCCTAATTTAAAGAAAAGAGAGTTGTCGATTTTATAATTATAATCAACATTTGCTATACAATTTTGCAATCTCTTTACAAAAACTACCAAGTCTTCTCCTAGTTCGCCTAGTGTAGTGAACACCAACACACCTAGGCCATATCCTTGCACTTCAAATTTATCTAGGTATTTGTTGCGTTTTCGAGCAATTGCATTCTATATGGCTTGGCCCGGGGAAAAATCGACCCTCCCTCCTCCTGTGAAAGGGGACACACCGGTGACATAAAAGAAAACGTCGTGACCATTCTCCCAGTTGTATCCGCTGGCCGCAAGGAATGCTCATCGTCCGACAGGAAGCCCAGTTTGACTTCCTTATGCTCAGCAACACCGGCCCTGTAACACATGTCCGCAATCACTCCCGCACCAAATCATGTCTGAACTTGAGCCTTACTTCGCTGGCACAGTGTACGCGTGATCGTCGAAGAAGTCCATGGCTCTACCGCAACAGGGGCACACATTGTTCTCAGCGAACATAGAAATTCCAAGCCTATAAAAAAGTACAGCCCGGAACTTCCTAGACCCAATTGCTTGGTTCAGCCCAGCTATTGGAACAACATTGAGGTAGTCTTGGGCCTGGTTCAATTTAGTGCATTGCCAGAGGTTGCTAGCCCGGTCAGTCATGGAAAATATGGTGGAGACATTCTTCCTAACACCATCAAAGTAAACAGCTGCCATAGAATGCATTGGTCTTGGGGAAGACGCTTTGATGTTGAAGGAATAAGGCAGGCCACAAACTTGGATGAACCTGGAGAGGGCCTGCTGGAAGCCTTGCGGTAAGTCTGTTGTCGGGTAAGCTCTAAGGATGATATCCTGCAACTGATTGTTCTGGAAATAATAAGCCAGATAATAGTAATGGATGGTGTCTTCCATAGTATAGACACCGAACCCTTCATCCTTCATGGGCAGGGTTGCTAGGCGTAGTTGAAAGGGGGCAAAGCCTGCTCCATCTCTTGTAGCCAGATGCCTGAGAAACTGCTGGAGATGCTGATCATATAAGGCAGCAGGGGTCTGGAGAGCCAAGGGACTGGTGGTCCTCATTGTAAAGTATAACCTGGAGACAACTACACAGTTGCACAGGAGGAGTAGCTCACACTGTGGGTCCTGCAGCTTCTTCAGGGTCTCCATAAGCAGTAAAGTCTTCTCCACTCTTCTCTGCACAAAATCTCTACAGAACTGCAGGTACAAACTAACTGGGCCACCCAACAGCTTAACTCCCATCACAAGCCTGCTAATATCATCAGGGAAGACCCCATCTAGTAGGCTTCTTGGATCAACAGTGGGCCAGAATAGTTCAATTTTGGAAATGTTCAGGGTCAAACCTCTCTTACCCCCTTCAGCCTGTATGATGCTTAGAGCTTTGGAAACTTCTAAGGTATCCCCTGCAATGGTGCTATCATCTAGGTACCAAGCATGCAGGTCCAATGTGCAGGCAAATGCTATGATGGAGATGAGGGGGTGTAGGGTCAGGAAAAAAAGGAGGGGGCCTAAGGGGTCCCCTTGTTGGACACCTTGTGCTGACATGAGTATGTGGTCTTGGTAATATAATTTGGCTGGCTTGGCATAGCAGAATTCAATTCATATGGAGATACAAGGGCACCTGTCCCTAACTTCCTTGATCATGGCAGATTTATCCACCAAGTTGAATGCATTTCTAAAATCTACTAGGAGCATGCATTTGGTGAGGGAGTTACCTTGGAGATCTAGGAGTCTGTTGGCTGAGTGTAGAATTGCCTCTCCTCCATACTGGATCCCCACCCCAAACTAGAGGTCCCCTAGATAGGTAGTCATCTCCTTGCAGACAGCTGAGCAACTAGCTTGGAGCACAGCCTCCTCCAAATTGTACCCACAGCTATGGGTCTCAGCCCACCATCAGGTTTAAGTAGTGGGGTCAGTGGGGCACTGGCTATGTACTCCCCAAGCTCAGTGATGTGATTTTAATATAGTGGTAAAAAGGGTTTGATACTCAGACTTGTGAAGATTCGATTTTCACAACTAATTTTTAATAACTAAAATAAAGAAAATCAAAATAAAGTTGATTTAAAATTGATGGGAAGAACTAAGACTAAGGATTCCACCATTCGCCAATTTTTCAAGTGGTAAAAAGCTAGCAACTCATGTATTCAGTTTAATCAAAATATTGCCAAAGTTAGGTTTTCAAAATAATAGTTGTTAATCGTAAGCATGAGACATCAAAAGCTCTAAACCCAGCATGACTCATCAAAAGAAAACACAACTAATTGATAAAAACCATTTTTTTCCAATTTTAATTCAAAGCAAATAATTATAAAAGAATTGAAAAAAAAAAAAAAAAATTACCACTTTATTATTGGGAAAATAGCTTCCTCCATAGCCCCAGTGATGGTGATTAGCTCATCATGTTGGAAACACCCTCAAAATAAGTTTTCATGGCTCAAAAAGTGTTTATAATGATGAAATAGAAGTAACACAGAAGAACAGCCACGCTTATAAGCGTTACAGATGATGTTCTTTGCGTTACAGAAGAAAGCAAAGAGAAAGGACTTCAGGTGCTTCAGAAATAGGACTGTAACAGCGACTGCTTCAGCGATAGTTTAAACGACAAATTTATTCAGCCTTATGTTCTTCCTGTTCTTCCACCAGCAGAAAATTAGTTTTCTTCCTGTTTTTTTTCGGTGATCTCTGCTGTCTCCCCCTGAGCTTTTCTTCGATTCTCTTTGGTATTTATAGGCTTTGGCAACCCTAATAACTCTTCCTAAGTCGATAAGGATGCAAAGAAACATCCAAATCCAAATCCAATACCATGCAAATCCGAAACAAAATGAAACTCCTTTTCTGGCTGTGAATCGATTTTTCAAGCAATTTTTCCGGCGTGAAACACTCAAAAGTGATATGTTTAATCTTGTTTTCGATTCTTCTTTAATTGGGTAACTCAGAAAATTACCCCAAACTCTTTAAAACTCGATTTTTACCAAACTCAGAAACTTTCTCACGTGAAACTTTTTCTTCCCGCCATTTTTTAATTTTTGAATTTGAAATGAAGGTGCCCCCAATCCAACTTGTGGGTGCCTTTAGTAATTTTACAGGGTGCCTTTAACAACTTTTTAGCCGATTTTTCCATAATTATTTATTTCTCAAAAGTACCTACAAAGACATAAAAACTCATAAATAGTATAAAATCAAGCATTAACAAAATAGAGAATTGAGCACAATTTAGACACAAAAATGTGTCTATCAAATACCCCCAAACTTACTATTTGCTAGTCATCTAGCAAATCTAATCTAGAAATAAAATAAAATCCTAACTCACTTTCGCAGGAATCGCGACTACATTTAGCATATGTAATAAGCCGTTAAACCCCTAGGTGTCCCTAGTGGACGAGTTTTGTCTCGGGAGGGTTTACAAGAGGTATACTCACAAAACCTTTTATTCCAAATTTTAACTACTCGTGAACGATTGAGGATAAACACTAAACAAGCTATTTAGTTGGCATACTAAATTCTTCGGCTCTGGCAATCATTACCCTATATGAGTCCAATTGTTGTACACGAGTTTTACTCAAGCATACTAAAAATTCACATATAAGAAAACAAAGGTCTACTCAGATAGTCGTTCAACCACGATATTCAGAATCTATCAAAGTTCAATCACATGGAAGGATTTAGAAGATAGATATTGACAAAATGAAGTTTGCGCGTGTTGACTAAGGTGAACGGTGTTTCCCATATCTATCTGAAGGTCAGTACCAGGATGAATCCTAATGGATTGAGATACATGGTATTAATCATAATACTAATATCGATTCAACTGGTATATACAAGGGTCCCAGTGATCGATTTATTAAAAATAAAACAACTATAAATGTATTAACAACATGATTGAATCAAATTGAATTCAAGCGTATGGTTCTTATCAACATCTTACATGATAGTTCCCATGGATCCTGCGTTCCATGCTTGCTTAGGCGACGGAGACAGGGAGAACACACACATATTGCTATCAAAGTGTCATACTCGAATTTTTTATTTTTTTTTGAAATAAAGTCTAAATAATCTCAAACACTTTACTCCATCCTGGCGGTGATAATAATTCGATACTGGTGCCCTACCAAATCACTTAGAGAAACACAAAATTACAAAAATAAAAATAAAATGTGATATGGTTGAGATAGACTCCGAGATACGGTGACAACTATCATATTTTTTCTAACACCTGAACTTTGTCCTTTTATTAATAGACCATTTATCTGGGCACACCAATTTCTATAGAAAAAGAGCTCAGTTTTCATCTACCTAGAATGGTTAGTGTCATCCTGAATTGTTCACAAAGTTTCTAGACTTTGGAGTTTCATATTTCATTAAAAGTTTCTCCCTTACCCCCAAACTTAAGTCAAACAGTGTCCTCAATGTTTCTAAAGATGAATGATTAAAAGCATGAACAAGGAGAAACTGTTACCAATCGAAGGAAAAGAGTTAAGGAAAGATATTACTGTGTCGCATGAGCATGGTTTACCTCCCAAGAAGTGTTAAGTTTAAAGTCTTCAGCCAGACTAAGAAAGAATTAGTCACCTCATAAAATCATATAACAATAATCAGAACAACTGTGGGCCATCTGAATCAAATAGTGTTATCCAAAATAAGAGAAAACTGCAACAGGCCAAGAAAATGAACAAACCGAGCACACCCTTATCTAGTTTTCTGTTTAAGACAATTACTTCTAGATGCGGTTCAAGTTCAGGCTCTATAAAAGGGTCTAAATAAAATATTTTCATGGGCTGGATTTCCTCGTAGGCAGGATCAAAAGAATTAGGTTGTAGAGTCCGGAGTAACTCAACTAAGAACTTAGAAGCACATAATAATAACCTGAATAATTGTGGATCCTCAAAGTCAATCATATTTGACTCACACAATTGACTACTATGAAGGTGGTCATTCTTAAACAAATGAGTCGATTTTAATTCCCTAAAGTAATTAGGTTTTGTCTCAAAACTTAATAACTGAAACATTTGAAATTCATACGTTCCCACATATGGAAGAAAATATTTCAGTGGGAAAACAAAGTCAATCTTGGTATTATCGCCTAGGTAAACCACATCGACCAGAGGATGGGTTTCTAACAACTGAGCTTCTTTCTGGACATCACCAGGCTCAGGAAATATAGTTTAAGGATGATCTTGTAAAATGGTTGAGGTGCATATGTCAAGTCCCAAGTGAGGGACTTCAAGAAGGGATTGTTGACAATCACAAGAATCATCAGTACCCCCAAACTTAGGGTGGACATTACTCTCAGATGGACTAAAAACTATTGGTTGGATTCTAGAGTCCTTAAGGTCAGAACTACACTCAGCTTCCTTTATGGAAGGAAATAAGGTGTCCTTGGAAACTGGTAGAAGTTCAGACTCATTTTTGCATATATTATAATTGCCCATCAAAGGTGCGGAATCTAACAAAGCATTCACCTCATTAATCACACTATCATCATCAACGTCAAATCTAAAGTGGGCTAGGCATTTCTCTAATGGATCTTCTAACAAAGTGTTTGCTAATGACTCCTGAACTAATTTTCCTATCATGTTCACTTCTTTAATGCATGTGTCGTGTAGCTCAGGTGGTTGGTCACTAATATTGAAAATATTCATCTCAATAGTCATATTACCAAAAGATAAGTTCATAATACCATTTCGACAGTTAGTGATCACATTAGATGTAGCTAAAAGCGGGCGACCTAATATCAAAAGTACCTGATTCTCTGGGTCAGGGACAGGTTGGGAACCAAGGAAAACAAAATCTACTGGATAAATAAACTTATCGACCTCAATAAGAACATCCTCTATGACACCACGAGGAATTTTCACAGACCTATCAGCTAACTGCAGTGTTATCTGAGTAGGTTTCAAATCACCAAGGCCTAGCTGGAGGTACACATGGTACGAAGTAAGTTCACACTAGCTCCTAAGTCTAGTAACGTTTTCTCAACACGGTAGTTACCTATTGTGCAAGAAATGGTTGGGGAAACTGGGTATTTTTAATTAGGGGTTGTATTGTTCTGAATAATTGAACTAACATGACTAGCTAAAAAGAATTTCTTTTGTACATTAAGCTTTCGCTTTCGCGTACACATATCCTTAAGGAACTTGGCATAAGAACGAATCTGCCTGATTGCATCCAATAATGGAAGGTTGATCGTGACTTGCTTAAAAAACTCCACTATGTCGTTAAAGTTGGATTACCTCTTGGTTGGTGCTAACAGTTATGGGAATAGAGCTCTAGGCAAAAAATCCGACTTATGAGGGACTACCTCGGGCTCTTTAGAGACTTCATCAGTCTCTTCAGCTACTGGATCAGAAGGGTGAACTACAATATGTTCACTATCAGGCATAGTTACCTTGTTGTCTAATACTTTACCTTTCCTAAGGGTTCTAATTCCATTCACATGATTTGATGATTTCTCATTAAAAGATATTTCATGAACTATTGGGTTGGGGTTGACTAGGAAACCTACCTTTTTCTCTTCCTCTCAAAGACTCAGCGATTTGACCAACCTGGGTTTCTAAATGAGAAATAGCCTGAGAGTTAGCATGGATCATCTTTTTATTGTCTTCTAAATTTCGTTCAACTGATTGCTGAAAATCTTTAGTGTTCTGAGTTAACGAGGCGACAGACTCTACTAAACTCATGATCGTCTTTTCTAGCAGATTCTGAAATTGTACCGGTTCTGAAGGATTCTTGGTATAACCAAAACTTGGGGGAACCCTAGCCCTTAGACCAAGAAAGGTTAGGATGGTTTCTCCAACCAGGGTTATAGGTTTCTGAATAAGGGTCAAACTTCTGATGGTTATCAAATCTAGTGTTATTATAAAGAGCATAGGCTTGGTATTCAACAGTCTGTCCTTCCCAAAATGATTTGGGTTCACTTCCACAACTAGAATGACTCAGTTCTAAAGCTTCTAACCTTTTCGATATAACTGCTATTTTGGCATCTGATTCAAAAGATCCTTCTACCCTATTGACATTTTCTTTACTTAGAAGATATGTTTTCTGGGGTTCCTGCTATTTTCCCACTGCTGGGTTTTCTCGGCGATTTCATTCAAAAATATCATCGCACCATCGACAGTTTTATTTTCTAACCCACCTGTGCATAAAGACTCAACCATGGTTGTTGTCGAATAATCTAAACTTTCTTAGAGGATCTGAACTAACCTTATTTTTTCTAAACCATAATGAGTACATTGTGTTATTAAGTCATTGAACCTTTCTAAATACCTATATAAAGATTCTCCCTCTTGTTGAGAAAATGTGCAAATATGCTGCCTAATAGATGATGTTTTGTGCCTAGGGAAAAACTTCTGTAAAAAGGCAGATGTAAGTTGTTCGTAGGTTTCAATTGACTCAGAAGTCAAACTATATAGCCAAGATTTGACTTTGTCTCTTAGTGAAAAAGGAAACAGACTAAGTTTCAACGCTTCATCATCTAGGTCCTTAATCCTGATGGTACTACATATTTCCTCAAAATCCCTAACATGGAAATAAGGGTTTTCATTTTCTTTCCTTAAGAAGATTGGGAGCATCTGTATGGTCCCAGGGTTCAACTCATAGTTTGATTTAGTTTCATCTAACTTGATACATGATGGACGAGAAGTCCTAGTCGGGTTCAACAAAGCTTTTAAAGTTGCCATTGCTGGCACTATCAAAGGACTAGTAGTAACTTCTTCACACAGTGTCAAGTTCTCAAAACTAAAATTTTCAAAAACAGGGCCCTCAAAAGAAGAGTCTTCGAGATCCTCGTTTCCAGGGACATAACTACTAGGTTTCTCACTAATCAAACGACCTAGAGTGTCTCTTTTCCAAGCCCGCTCAGTGATGACTTCAAGCGGTCTTGGCATATACTAAAAAAACTAAAATAAATAAATAAATCCTAATTGGAAGGGAATTCTAAACAATCACAAGCAAGGCTGACTCAACCAAATCAAACCTATCAAATCTAGCAAACAAAAAGCATGATGGCTCCATTTAGATTGTTTCTAGACCAGCTTCTATTCTTTCGAAATGCAACTAGTTACAGTTTTAGCAAACCTCTTAGACCGATCCGAATTAGATTAAGTCAAAGAGGAACAGGATAAGCTCTAAGGAGCTTTGATAACCCTGTCTCTTTGGCAACTTTTCCCTGGGTTACAAGGCGGCTCTAATCAACTTAAAATAATCTTCCTGAACTTTGAATTAGGCTAACAATGTAACCAATACAGTCCTTTTGAACGAGTTTCCTATAAGCTCGTTACCCTATCAGTCTCTTTCTAATCAAAATTTTAAGGTTTAGGTTCGCGTTTGGTAACGTGTTCCTAAAGCGGGCAAGAAGGAAACGGTGATGAAATCCGAGTCCTTATCTTGTATGGACAGTTCTTTCCCTTTACTAGAAAAGTAAATCCGTATTCAGTTCCTCAACATATATACATACGAAGGAATACAGTAAACCCAATTGCAGGATATTCGTGGGTTGATCGAGTCTTACCTCCCGTACCAGACGGGGGATGTATCGGTTGTAGTCGACTCGGGCCACCAACTCCTGTGTCAGTGTACGAACCTGAGGGGCCGAGACAATATCGTAATTGTCATCCTTCCATGTTGTAGTTTATATTTAGATTACCCTTCCGTAGGGTTTAAAAATAATAATAATGTCCAAAGTCCCAAAATAAAGTTCAAAAAGTGTCCAAAAATAAAAGAAAAATTAAAGAAAAAATAAAATTTCCTTATACAATTTTCTAAAAAAAAATAAAATCTAATTAAAAATAAAATTCTTTGTCTTCTTTTCTGTTCTTTAAGCTTTAACTTTAACTCCAAGTCTTTAATCACCAAAGTCTTTGGCTCTATTTCCTTTCAATCCAAAATCTAAAACATGTAGCAAAACGAGAAATACCCAAAGAAACGTAAAATAGAACAAAGTAAAAATAAAAATCTAATTAAACTAACAAACCTAAAAAAAACTAGAGTCCGCGTCGACGGCGCCAAAAATTGATGTGATTTTATTATAGTGGTAAAAAGGGTTTGATACTCAGACTTGTGAAAATTCGATTTTCACACCTAATTTTTAATAACTAAAAATAAAGAAAATTAAAATAAAGTTGATTTAAAGTTGATGGGAAGAACTAGGACTAAGGATTCCACCATTCGCCAATTTTTCAAGTGTAAAAATCTAGCAACTCATGTATTCAGTTTAATCAAAATATTGCCAAAGTTAGATTTTCAAAATAATAGTTGTAAATCGTAAGCATGAGACATCAAAAGCTCTAAACCCAGCATGACTCATCAAAAGAAAACACAACTAATTGATAAAAACCATTTTTTCCAATTTTAATTCAAAGCAAATAATTATAAAAGAATTGTAAAAAATATAAAATAAGAATTACCATTTTATTATTTGAAAAATAGCTTCCTCCATAGCCCCAGTGATGGTGATTAGCTCATCATGTTGGAAACACCCTCAAAATAGGTTTTCATGGCTCAAAAAGTGTTTACAATGATGAAATAGAAGTAACACAAAATAACAGACACGCTTATGCGTTACAGAAGAAAGAAAAGAGAACAAAAGAAAAGGACGGACTTCAGGTGCTTCAGAAATAGGACTGTAACGAGACTGCTTCAGCGACAGTTTAAACGATAGTTTTATTCAGCCTTATGTTCTTCGTGTTCTTCCACCAGCAGAAAATTAGTTTTCTTCCTGTTTTTTTTCGGTGATCTCTGTTGTCTCCCCCTGAGCTTTTCTTCGATTCTCTTTGGTATTTATAGGCTTTGGCAACCCTAATAACTCTTCCTAAGTCGATAAGGATGCAAAGAAACATCCAAATCCAACTCCAATTCCATGCAAATCCGAAACAGAGTGAAACTCCTTTTCCGGTTGTGAATCGATTTTTCAAGCAATTTTTCCGGCGTGAAACACTCAGAAGTTATTGTTTAATCTTGTTTTTGATTCTTATTTAATTGGGTAACTCAGGATTACCCCAAACTCTTTAAAACTCGATTTTCACCAAACTCAGAAACTTTCTCACGTGAAACTTTTTCTTCCCGCCATTTTTTTTATTTTTGAATTTGAAATGAAGGTGCCCCCAATCCAACTTGTGGGTTCCTTTAGTAATTTTCCAGGGTGCCTTTAACAACTTTTTGAGCCAATTTTTTCACAAATATTTATTTCTCAAAAATATCTACAAAGACATAAAACCCATAAATAGTATAAAATCAAGCATTAACAAAATAGAGAATTGAGCACAATTTAGACACAAAAATGTGTCTATCACTCAGCTGGGCATCTGTCTGCCAGCCACAGATTAACCACCCTGGTGATGGAGGAGAGTAGCTCTTCAGCCACTGCAGAAGCTTGACCACTCATGGAATCCAGCAAGTGTTGTTCCCTGAGGTCATCCCTCCCACAGGAGGTGCTTTTGGGGAAGCTTTTGAGTGCTTTCATAATTGCTGAATTGTCAACACTGAGAGCATCCTCTTGTACAGTTGTTGTTGGGATAACAGGTGAAGGTGCTCTGAGATGCTTCTGACTCAGGTCCAATAATATGGCTTGGGAGTTAGGGGCAATACCATTTGAGGCCAGTACTTTGATGGCTGCAGTGTACTGGCCATAACTCAACTTCCTCCTGCATGTTGTGAGGTTGGAACCCCCTGGTCTCCTTTTGTTGGTGCTGCTCCTGAGAAGAAGCCTAGCATGGTCCAAGAGGATGTTCACCCTGCTGAGGCACCCCTCATCATTCCACAGTAACAGGGCCTGGTTGATGTTGCTAGCCTGTAACCTTCTTCTAGTCCCTGACCTTGCTTCCATGGTGCTTTTGGGGACATAGAGGCCGAGGGTGAAGGTTGGCATAAGGAGAAGGTGCAGCCACTCTGACAGCCCAAGAGGGTTAACAATAACCTTGTCAAGAGAGGCTTTTAAACATCTAGAGAAGATGAGCCTGCATTGGAGGGGGATGCTGGCCACTGTGGTGCAGTTCATCTGAAGAACAAGATTAAGCAGCTCCAGGGACATGCCTTCATGTGGCTCTGGGTATTCTAGCTCACTTGGTATTGCATTGGTATCTAGTGGTTTGTCTATACCATGCACAAGAAAGTCAGCAGATATTCCATTGTAGGGCCTTGTGATGATGACCCTGCATGTAATCTACAAGGTCTTCTCCAGGAATAGATGTGCATATACTTAGTGCACAGCCACATCTGGTGACTGGCCAGGACCTCTTCTCACCCTCTGTAGACAGCAGCATCCTTGCTGGTTCTCTCCCTGCACATGGCTTTAGCCTCCTATGTGGGGAGGTGCCTATCCTGGAGGTGCTTGTATAACCTAGTTCTACTTAGGCCCCTCCCCCCCACCCCATTGCTACAGCCATTAAACCTCATGTAAGGGCATTGGAACAGATTTTTCAGTATGCAGACCACCTGTGTCATCTATGGTTGAACTCTAGGAATCCATTGTAGACCTAGTTCTAGTCATTGTATGAAGGGAGCTTGCAAAGTAGAAGGATTTGACTAAGGTGAGAGCACTCAGTGATCTCAAAGGGAGTTCGAAACTCCAATTTGTACAAGCTAGGGTAGTAACAAAATGAACCCTAGAAACTATTACTACCAGACTATGTACAGAGTAACCTAGCACTAAGAGATTAATTGAAGGTACTAGAGAAAGGGAGAGTGAAGGGGAAAGAATGGGTTTCATCATACCTGGAGTGGGGGGAAGAATTCCGAACGGAATCACTGCACCTTGGATTCAC
Source organism: Papaver californicum (assembly GCA_023531435.1). NCBI lineage: Eukaryota > Viridiplantae > Streptophyta > Magnoliopsida > Ranunculales > Papaveraceae > Papaver > Papaver californicum. The sequence continues at coordinate 977,841 of JAJJMC010012356.1, read as the reverse complement.
CTGTTCTTCCCCAAATCGTCTCCCGCCGGAGTTTCACCTGTTATTATTATTATTATTATTATTATTATTATTATTATTATTATTATT
>JAJJMC010012356.1:961897-977744 GCA_023531435.1 Papaver californicum | reverse complement strand
TTATTATTATTATTATTATTATTATTATTATTATTATTATTATTATTTATTTATTTATATTTTTCAACAACATGATTATATCTTTTGAATCTAAGCGCATAATCCTTGTTAGCAGATTACATGATAGTTCCCATGGATCCTACGTTCCACGCTTACTTAGGCGACGGAGACAGGAAGAACACTCGCATATTGCTATCCAAGTGTCAAAATTCGAGTTTTTTTTAATGGTCAAGTTCAATTAAAATAATGGAGTTTAATATCAATCACTCTACTTCATCCTAGCGGCGACAACAAGACGATACTAGTGCCCCACCAAATCACTTAGAGAAACATAAAAAGTTACAAAAATAAAAACAAAACGTGATACAGGGACGACTATCATGTTATTCTAACACCTGAGCTCTGTCCTTTTATGAATAGACCATTTATCCGGGCACACAAACTCCTATAGAAAAGAATTTTGCTTCCATCTACCTAGAATGGTTATTGTCATCCTGAATTGTTCACAAGTTTCTAAATTTTGGAGTTTTTGGTCCAACTAAGATTTTTAAATTTTTCTTCCTTACCCCAAAACTTAAATTGAACATAGTCCTCGATGTTCTAAAGATAAATGAATGAAAGCATGAACAAAAAGAAATAATGACAAAGTAAAAGAGATATGAAAAGATATTACCATCACCATGTACCAAGAGCATATGGGTTGCCTCCCATAAAGCGCTAAGTTTAAAGTCTTCATCCAGACCAACAAAGGATTAGTCACAACTTACAAATCATATAATAATAATCGAAATAATTGTGGATCCTTAAAGTCAATACAATTTGACTCACATAGTTGACCACGATGGAAAACATGGAAGTGGTGGTTATTCTCATGAAAATGTATCGATTCAAATTTTCTAAAGTAATCAGATTTAGTTTCAAAATTAAAAATTGACACATTTGAAATTGAAACATTCCCACATTTGGTAAATAAAATTTTGGTGTGACAACAAAGTCAATTATGGTATCTTGGCCTGGATAAACCACATCAACAGGATGATGGGTTTCTAACACATGAAGTTCATTTTGGACAAATTCAGGTTCAGGAAAACGTGTATGAAGATAATCACGTAAGATGATAGAGGCATAAACGTCAAGTCCCAAGTGAGGGACTATTCTAAGAGTCAAAGGATTACCGCGGGGAGAATAATATTCACCCCCTAACTTAGAGTAGTTTTTATCCTTAGATAAACTAGTCACAGTTTCCTTAATTTCTAAATTATCATATTTAGGATAATGGTCAATTATTTTATCTAGGTCGTAATCAGGTGGGTTGCCTTCACTCACATTCAAATTCTCTACAAGTCTATCATCTTCGTCAGAAACTATTGTCTTTGAATCGTTGGACTCTAAAACACTAGTCTCAGGATAAACTCGTTCCTCTGAACCATCATCGTCTTCATAATAACAAGGAAATATCTCACCATTTATAACAGTGGTATCTCTAGTTAAATCATTTTCCTCTTGAATAGATAAATAATCATCAATATTATTAGGATTTGAACAAGAAACAACACTATCAGCATGAGGCTCAAATGGTGTAAACATTTCCTGATTATTATGACTATGAATTTCAAACTCTTCATCATTGCTATCTTCATCATCATAATAATCTGAAGATGGTTGAACCTTATCTAAACAAGTAGTTTCCTCTATTCTAACCTCCTCTCTAGATTAGATAAATATTTATCATTATTATCAAAGGTAAAATTGAAAATACTATTTTGGTAATTAAGTTCACTTAGAGCAATATTATGAGCTGACCATTCTTCTTCCATTTTCTAAAGGTCTCATGAATTTGTTCCCACACTATGTCACTCCTACGTGAATTTTCAGTCAACTGCTTGAGTGAATCTTCTAAAGAAAGACTAGCATCATAAGAAGTGTTAGGTATTAGTTTTTAATTAAATCATCCATAGAAGGAGAACATACATTGTGATCATTACAATATTGCTCATTTACCCGTTCATATGATTGGTGAGCATGCCAGTAGTAATTGGGATCACTATGGTATGAACCATAACCTTCAGAAGGCTGGTAGTGGTCTCAAGTACTATCCACACTATGGCCATGTACGGGTAATGTCTATTTTGAAATTCGGGTCGATAATCATTATGTTGGTCCTCATAATACCAATTCGACATTATTTTATTTATGCATGTGCAATCAAGTAAGCTCATGTTACCTTAATAGAATATACTTACACTCAAAGACTGGTCAAATGTACAAGGCTAAGGCTTGTGGAATTTCGTCTGATAACGCCCAGAGGGTTCAGCGTACTATTCCACGTGTTTTCCTAATAATACGTAGCGGAAAATGCAAATGATGTGTGTGCACGTATTTTTTTATATAAAAAATAAAATAAATAAATAAAATAATAAAACTAAATATTTAACTAAGAATATAAAAAAAAACTCCTAATTTACTTATTTACAAAATGAGAATCTAAAAGATAAACAAAATAATAAACAAAATAAAAGTTGGGTTGTATTACTTACCTTTTTTGGTAGGAAATTTCCACATTAAATGTAAGAATATTACCTGCATATCAAAACCTAGGTAAAATCTAAAAGAGAAAATAAAAAAAAAATAAAATAAAAAATAAAATCTTAAACTAGTAAACAGAAAAAAAAAATATTACAACTTCTAAATCCTAGGCAGCGGCGCCAAAAACTTGATGTGAATTTTAATTATAGACCGCAAGAGCACGGTTGTCGATGAGACAATATGCAAGCACGGTTCGTTACATAGAGATTTCAATATTGTAATTTCTAACTTTTAATTAATTAATTAAGTATTGTAGTTGATGATAAAAATAAACAAATAAAACTAATAAATAAAAAGAAATTATTAAACTAACATGTAAAAAAACACTAGTGTTTTCGGAATCCATCAAGTTATTATGTAAAACTCTCATTTTAAATATAACTCAAGGCGATTTAGGACCAAACGATTTTACGCCCCGGAAGTTGTTACGGTTAAAACTTCTTAAATTAAATGTATAATTTCTTTTGCTTGACAAGTAATTAATCAATACAATACCAAGCTAGAGGACCATATGAAAGAAATTAATAAATCAATTAAACCATTCATAAAGGGCAAAGGTAAATTAAATAGAAAAGTATGAGTTTCTTACATAATAATTTGACTTCATCTTTAACCTCAACGGAGAGATTAGCTACCTATTACAAATAGAGAAGAAAACCAAAAGAAGAAAAACCAAAACTACTTTTTCCTCTAAACTAGAAATTGAACTCCCTTTCCCTCTGGTTTCATTATTATTTATATAGATTTGAAAGGAAACCAATTTCCTTTTCCATTTCCACTACCACATCATCATCCAATAAGAATGTGTCATGTGTCAGGACAATACAAAATCCTCCAATAAATACGCGCCACGTGTCAAATAATATCTTATCATGAAGTCACCATTTTCTTTATTTGGAAAATATATTATTCTTTACTAACTCCAACCAATAAAAAATAATATTTTTCCATAATCTTTATTTCCTTCTTTAAGTTGATTTTTTCTTCATTAAACAAATATCTTCAAATATCATTTTATCATAATTAATATCTTGTAAATGGTCTTCACACTTTCTACACACGTTGTGGCATGCTTACCACTGATCGATTCGGAAAAGTGGTAAAAATATGTTCGTTCGCTAAGAATTGTGAAGATTCGTTTTAGACCTAATTCTGAATTAAACTAGAAAATAAGTAAAAGATTTTAACAATATTGGGAAGAACTGAAACTCAGGATTCCACCAAAATCACTTCTGATTGATTTCTACAATGATTCTTTAACAATTATAGCTTTTTTATTGACTCGGTTTCTTTACCAAAAGTATATTCTAAAACATTAACTGTAAATCATAAGCATGGCGCATCAAAAGCTCTTGAATCCCATCATACACTATCAAAAAAAATCACAACTAATTAAGAAAAATTAAAAATCAATTAAAAATAATGCAAAAGTCATTAAGAATCAAAAATAGTTACCATTCATTCATGAAATATGGCTTCCTCCATTTTCCCAGTGGTTGGGTTAGCTTATCATGCTCAAAACACTCTCAAAAGAATTGTACATAACTCAAAAGGGCTTGAGAAGAAGAAAATAAGATAAAATAATAAAACAAAAAATCTTCTTAGTGTTACAGATGAAGATAAACGTTGCCAATGAAGATAAACGTTGTTGTCCAGTTGAAGGAACCGTCACAGAAGAACGATGGTTCCTAGTTCATCGACTTCTTCCTCGCAGCAGCAGAGAGAAATTTTTCCTGAGCTTTCCCCCCCCCCCCCTCCGTGTTTTTCTTCGATCTGTTTGCTTTTATAAGTGTAGTAAAACCTAATTGGTCCTCCTTAATCGATCAGGACTCTCATTTCTATCCCAATCCAAATTAAAACTCATGATAATTTATATCTAAAACCAATTCCTTTTCCGGCTGTAACATGGGTTTCCAACCATTATTCGTGGCATTAAACTCTCCAGTTGACGTGTTGGAGTTGTTTCTTCATGCAAATAGCTCGATACCACCTTCCTAACCCCACGTAAACTTCCCGAATCTTTATCAGAAAATCCCGAAACTTTCTCCTACCATGTTTGTCGAAAACTCCTATTTTCTCTCAATTCCATCACATGTAGTAATCTTGTTGTGTCATAACAACTCATACCAAATCAAATTGTTGAAAAAAATCCAGCAAATCATCGAAAAAATCTTGCCCAAATAATTCGCAGGTGAGATGTTTATTTCTCGCCATTTTCTTCTTTTTTTTTTAACCAAAGAGGAATGGGTGCCCCTATCCAAGCTACGGGTGCCTTTATCAACTAGCCTGGGTGCCTTTAGTAATTTTTCTCAGGTGCTTTTATCACTTTTTGAGCCGAGTTTTCCACAAATTTTATTTTTCAAAAATACCTACAAAGACATAAAAACCCATAATAACTGCAAAATAAGTGCTAATAAAATAGAGAATGTAGGACAAATAAGACATAAAAATGTGTCTATCAAATACCCCCAAACTTATTATTTGCTAGTCCTCGAGCAAATCTAATCTAAAAATAAAATACAAATCCTAACTCACTTTCGCAGGTATTGCGATTGCACTTAGCGTGTGCAATAAGCCTTTAAACCCATAGGTGTCCCTATTGGACGAGTTTTAGTCTCGTGAGGGTTTACAAGAGGTATACCAACAAAATATTCTACTCCAAAGCCTAGCTACCTGTAAACGATTGAGGGTAAACACTAAACAAGTTATTTTAGTTGGCATGTTAAATTCTTCAGCTATGGGAATCATTACCATATGTGAGTTCAATTGTTGTACACGAGTTTGCACTCAGCATACTAAAATTCATATATAAGAAAACAAAGCTCTACTTAGATAGTCATTCATACACGATACTCAGAATCTATCAAAGTTCAATCACATGAAATGATTTAGAAGATGGAGATGGAGATGATGAAGTTTGCGCATGTTAACTAAGGTGAACGGTGTTTCCCATATCTGTCTAAAGGTCAGTGCCAGGATGAATCCTAATGGACTGAAATACGCTCCCATTGGTCTTAATCCTTATACTAATATCGACTCAGCTGGTATATACAAGGGCCCAGGCGGTCGATTTATTGAAAATAAAACAATTATCTATTATTTTACTAAATGTACTGACAACATGATTGGATCAAATGAATCCAAACGCATGCTCCTTATCAGCATCTTACATGATAGTTCTCATGGATCCGCGTTCCACGCTTTCTTAGGCGACGGAGACAGGGATAACACACACATATTACTATCAAAGTGTCAATACTCGATTTTTTTTCTTCTTTTCTAAATAAAATAAAATAATGGGGCATGATCTCAAACACTCTACTTCATCCTGGCGGTGATAATAATTCGATACTGGTGCCCCACCAAATCACTTAGAGAAACACAAAAAATTGCAAAAATAAAAACAGAAAGTGATATGGTCGAGATAGACTTCGAGATATGGTGATGACTATCATGTTATTTCTAACACCTGAACTTTGTCCCTTTATGAATAGACCATTTAACTGGGCACACCAATTCCTATAGAAAAAGAGCTAAGTTCCATCTACCTAGAATGGTTAGTGTCATCCTGAATTGTTCATAAGTTTCTAGACTTTAGGGTTTCATATTTCACTAAAAGTTGCTCCCTACCCCCAAATTTAAATCTAACATTGTTCTCAATGTTCTAAAAATGAATGATTAAAAACATGAACAAGGAGAAACCGTTACAATCGAAGGAAATGAGTAAGGAAAGATATTATCGTGTTGCATGATCATGGGTTACTTCACAAAAAGTAATAGGTTTAAAATCTTCTGCCAGACTAAGAAAGGACTAGTCACCTCATAAAATCATATAGAAATAGCCGGAACAATTGTGGGTCATCTGAATCAAATAGTGTATCACAAATAAAAGGAAACTGCAACATGCTAAGAAAATGAACAAAACGAGCACACCATTATCTAGTTTTATGTTTAAGACAACTACATCTAGTTGTGGTTCAGGTTCAGGCTCTATAAAAAGGTCTAGATAAAATATTTTCATGGGATGGATTTCCTCATAGGCAGGATCAAAAGAATCAGGTTGTAGAGTCTGGAAGAACTCAACCAAGAACTTAGAAGAACATAATAATAACCTGAATAATTGTGGATCCTCAAAGTAAATCATATTTGACCCAAACATTTGACTACAATGAAGGTTGTAGTCATTCTTGAGCAAATGTATCGATTCTAATTCCCTAAAGTAATTAGGCTTAGTCTCACAACTTAATAACTGACACATATGAAATTCATACGTTCCCACTTATAGAAGAAAATATGTTGGTGGGAAAATAAAGTCAATCTTGGTATTATTGCCTAGGTGAACCACATCGACTATAGGATGGGTTTCTAACAACTGAACTTATTTTTGGACATCACCAGGCTCAGGAAATATAGTTTGAAGATGATTTTGTAAAATGGTAGAAGTGCATATGCCAAGTCCCAAGTTAGGGACCTTTTTAAGAGTCAAAGGTAAAGTACGGGGAGAATGATAATCACCCCCAAACTTAGAGTTTTTAGTGTCTTTAGATAGACTAGTCACAATTTTTCTAATTTCTAGATCGCCAGATTCTTGAAAATGGTCAATTGCTTCTTCTAGGTTATAATCAGGTGGTGCGTCCTCACTCATATTTAAAATCTCTACGGGTCTATCTCTGTTATCTAAGAATATTATTTTTCTGAATCGCTGGACTCTAAAACAGTATTCTCAGGATAAACCCGTTCCTCTAAACCATTATCGGCTTCAAAACAAGAAAATTCAACATCGTCTAAAACAGTGATATCTCTAGTCAAATCCTCTTCCTTTTGAATAGGTGAATAATCATTAAAATTATTTGGATTTGAACCAGAAATAACACTATCATCATGAAGCACAATTGGAGTGATAATTTCTTGATCACGTTGCTTGTATATTTCAAGTTCTTCGTCAATACTATCCTCATCATCATAATAATATGAAGATGTTTGAACCTCGTCTAAATAAGTAGTGTTACCAATTATATCCTCGTTCTCTTGACTAGGTGAATAATTATCAAGGTAGTACTATATTGGCAACTAAGATCATTTTGAGCAATATTATTCTTTGCAAGATTTTCATTCACACTTAATGCAAACCTATTTGAATTCTCAGTTAACTGCTTGGGGGATTCTTCTAGAGAAAGAGTTGGACTACTAATTGTTCCCCCCGTACTTAATACGAACCTATTTGTATTCACAGTAAACTTCTTGAAGAAATTCTCTAGAGAAACAAATGGATCATAAGGAGTACTAGATCGCAACTGCTCGTGTGATTCTTCTAGAGAAGGATTTGGGTCCTCATAGGGAGTACTAGATCGCATCTACTTTAGGACATCCCTCCAAGACAAACTCGAATTTTTTTCTTTTTCATGTTCATATAACGGGTGTGTATGAATAGTAATTGGGATCACCCTGGTAGGAGCAATAACCTCCAAAAGGTTGGTGGTGGTCCCGACTACTATCCACACCATGTTGATAGTACGGATAATGTCTATTTTGAAATTTAGTCGGAAATTCATTGTATTGGTCCTCATAATACCAGTTCGACATTTTCTAACAAAAACTTCCTAATATATTTACAAAAAATCTAAGAAAATAAATCCTAACAGGAAGGGGGTTCTAAACATACACAAACAAGGCCGACTCAACCAAATCAAACCTACTGAATCTAGCAAACAAAAAGCATGATGGCTCCACTTAGATTATTTCTTGACCAACTTTTATTCTTCCAAAAGGAAACTAGTTACAGTTTTAGCAAATCTCTTAGAACAATCCGAATTAGATTAAGTCGGATAGAAACAGGATAAGCTCTAAGGAGCTTTGATAACCATGCCCTCTTTTGAAACGTTTCCTTGGGTTACAAGGGCTCGAATCTACTTAGAATAATCTTCCTGAACTTTGAGTTAGGCTAACAGAGTAACCAATACAGCAGCAGAGAGAAATTGTTCCTCGGGTTACAACGTTTCCCTATTCTTCGTATTCTTCCTCGTAGCAGCAGAGAGAAATTGTTTCTTAGCCTCCCCCCTATTTTTCTTTGATTTGTTTGCTTTTATAGGTGTAATAAAACCTAATTAGTCCTCCTTAATCTATCAGGACTCTCATTTCTATCCAAATCCCAATTAAAACTCATGATAATCTAAATCTAAAACTAATTCTTTTTCCGGCTGTAACAGGGGTTTCCAACCATTATTCACGGCATTAAACTCTCCAGTTGACATGTTGGAGTTGTTTTTTCATGTAGATAGCTCGATACCACCTTCCAAACCCCACGTAACTTTCCTAAATCTTTATCATAAAATCCCAAAACTTTCTCCTACCATGTTTGTCGAAAACTCTTATTTTCTCTTAATTCGAGCACATGTAGCAATCTTGTTGTGTCATAACAACTCATACCAAATCAAATTGTTGAAAAAAACCAGCAAATCATTGATAAAATCTTGCCCAAATAATTCACAGGTGAGAAGTTTATTTCCCGCCATTTTCTCTTTTTTGAACCAAAGAGGAAGGGGTGCCCCTATCCAAGCTACGGGTGCCTTTATCAACTAGCCTAGGTGCCTTTAGTAATTTTCTCGGGTGCTTTTATCACTTTTTGACCCGATTTTTCCACAAATATTTGTTTCCCAAAAATACCTACAAAGATATAAAAACCCATAATAAGTACAAAATAAGTGCTAACAAAATAGAGAATGTAAGACAGATAAGACACAAAAATGTGTCTATCAACCACACTCTCATATCCAAATAGTTGGTCCAATGAAATAATCCTTCATGTTTTTCCCTTCGGACATAGCTCATTCAATCATAAATTACATCATTTCCTTCATTTTACGAACTGATACGCATTTTAGTCCAACGAGCTTTATTTCCTATAAACTGCAAAACTAAACAAAAAACCATTAAATATGTACAAAATAAATAATTAAATAAATAAAAATGACGTGTTTACACACTCACCATTCGCCATAAAAGACGAATTAAACACTTAGTTACTGAGTAAAGGATGGTGATTAAACGGAGGATGATTTGAGGTACCTGTGTCAAGTTGACAATCAAATCATGCCTCGCTCCAGAAGTAATTTTCAAGTTTGTTCGAGCTGCTAACTCCTTCTCAGAAGGCTCACCATGTACACTAGAAGGCTCACTAGACACGAAGTTCTTAATGAAGGTAAGTTGTGCGTTCCAGAAATCAGCATATTTATTAGTAACACGTCCTTTTCTATCGGCCTGGAGAAAGGGATTGCTTCGACCAGGAATGGTATGGGAACCCTCAGATCGCTGGAGCACGTTTATAGAAGACGTCGTAGTGCGGTAACGAGCCACCCTATCGATGTTATAACTCTGCATAATATACTTATCGGAGCAAACAACAAGAATATACCTTGGAGTATATCATTCATAAAAGTGGCCTCACCAACTGTAGCAATATTACCCTCATCACTTGGGCCAGAGCGTAGGACAATATCAGAGCTCTCAGGAAAATTCTCCGGTGGAATCACATTTGGAAGCCTCAAACCCCAAGGTCTGAAATTCACCTTCATCTCATTGTCCATTAAACTAATAAGACTAACAGAAGAAGGTTTATTCTTACTCCAATGGATTATTCTAGCATACTCTATCTCTACACTTGGATAAGAAGGCTTGGCCTTTGGCGCATATTCAGGAAAATATTCTTATAGCCATGCTTGCATAAACATAACAGGGATAAAAGACTCTATCTTGGCATGTCCATTAGAAATCCTCATGTCACGAATGAAAGTATCCAAATGAGAGTATAAAGAGCCTAGAAACAAATTACCAAGAGGAAGATTCTTTCGACCGGCAAGCACAACAACAAGCGGAACCAGTGAAGGCTTCAATTGACCTCCAGGAGAATCTTCGAACACATCTCTGGAAAGCCAAAGTACAAGGAATGCAACAATGCATAAAGGATCGTCAGCATCAAGACCGTCAACACTTGTACTTCCATTCCACCAGTAGTCAACCCAAGTCGAATAATTCTTATTATTGCAACGGACAGACTTCTGTAAATCTTCTATTTTCTGAACAAGGATGGCGCCATATTTCTCCTCCTCCTCAGACCATTCAAGTGGAATTCTACCAACAACGGGAAGTTGCAGCAAGACCACCACGTCCTCCAAGGTGATTGTTAACTCAACCCAAGCACATGTTGCTGAATGGGATGGATAGCACCAACAAGAAGCAAATGCAAGCAGACCCTTCGTGTCCTTGTAAATGTTCAAAGTCTCAAACACTTGCACAGCATGGAACATCTTAGCATTTTCTAAAACCAACTTCACCTGAGGATTCTTCAACATAACTTTAGCCCATCCTTTCCTTCAGAATGAGGAGTTTGGAACGTCTTAAAATGAACAAACGAAGGCATATGTATTTTCCTCTCTGCAAACAACACCTGATAAGAGCCTATGGATAAATACTCTGAGGCTAAGGGGCGCTATTGATGTTCGGAATAAAATTGCCAACATAACCAGGGTCAGCAGCCTCTTCAACAACACCATCAAAGAGCTTATCATATATGCTGGGCACATCGTCTAGAGAAATAACATCATATTTTTTGCTTCCGCCACGACTAGAAGCAGCGGTAATATTATCACCATGATCGTTAGACATCTACAATGGGTTCGTATAATATTTACGTCAATAACTAGACAATCATGCGCAAGGTTTGGTTCTATTTTATGTATATATAGTACTGAAATGTAAATACATGCTTATATGTATAAACTAAAACCAGCATCAAGGAAAATTGTCACAAACCCAAGCGTACCTGGTTAAAACTAAACAATTCTGCAGTGAAGCCAATGAAAGGTTATCACAATCAGAGACAACAATTGTGGAATTGGAGTTCACCTGCAAGATGCTATCAAGAGGAGATCATTCTCAAATCAATAACATGTTTATGCAATTGAGCAAGCAATGGTAACCAAAATAGTGAGTTAATACTCACATCAAAAAAAGGGAAAACATATGATTAAACACTCACGTAAAAGCAAAAAAAAAAAAAACTGAAGTCGGCCGGAAATTGGCCGAAGTATCGTCTGTGTTGATCTGCCGGTGACGGAGCTCCGACGAAGGAAGTTGCTGCTGCTGTTGTCGCTAAAGAAAAAAAAAGGACAGGAGATGTTTTCTTCGACGGTGATGGAGAAAGTAAAAATAATAATAATGAGGGTTTGCTCCCTTTTATAGTAATTGCTTTCCAAATCCAGGTCAAACAAGGGTTTTCTCTTTGAAACCATGGTCTCGTGCTGCACACAGGTCAATTTTGGTCTCTCCATCATACAAATCAGCCACGCCTCGCTAGCTTATACTCTCTAGACGATGCTCTATCACCTGCAAGCACTACTACATCAACTATTGTCCCTTCAACAAGTGTTCGGCATCAATGGAGCGTCATAAAATAAGAATATCTGGTAATGTCCGACAACTAAAACTTGTTGATTCATTTTGCTTACTACAGTAAAATAAAAATCAGTATCTAGTGCTTACCAAGAAACATTACTGTTCCGCGTTAAGCAGGGGACTTAATGTTGATGGTGAGTTTTTGACAAGGAAGAAAATTATAATATTGTATTTTCCTAGCTACAGAAGCATGAAATAAATATGTATAAATTTCTGACCCGACATCAGAATTATGAATACATACTCTTATCCTATATTCTGTAATAAAATCGAGAAGGGATATTCAACTCATGTCTAAATTATCCCTGTAGTTCTTTTGCATATATATGCACTATAGAAATTTCAGAGCTATACTCAACTAAATCCTCGTTATTTCATGTGCGTTCATGCAAATTATTTGTATTTAACCATAAATATACTGATTATATAAAATCGCGAACATTCAGAATAGAGGTTATGTCATATCTGAACAAAAATGCTAATTAGATGCATACCATCTAATTGTAGAGTCGCATCAAGCATTATTTCAAGTTGCGAACTTCCAAGGCTGAATCTCTTGAATATGTTCTGTATGCACTGCATAAAGTTGAGCACAAATGCTAAACAATTAAATATCATGCGACTGAGAAGCCCTAAATAAGCCATAATTATGGCCATAGCATTAGCAAATTCCAAGGCTAGCGGCACGTAAGAAATGGCCACGACACCAGCAAGTGCCAGTCCAAGCGAGCCCTAGCCACACCCCAACACCAATGAGTAGCACCAACATGTACCAAAAGTCCAGGAAAAAGCTAACAAAGCTAGTATAATGCACCAAACAAGCACCAGGAGTGCTAGCGGCAGCGCTAGCATCAACGCAATGCTGGCACTCCTAGCAGATGTGCTGCTAGCGCCCATTTTCCCTATTTTCTTCTCTTTTTTCTTGTGCTTCTGTCACGTCCTCCTCTTCGCCTGTGCCAGTGCTATTCCTTGCTTGCTTGACCTAGCATCATGCTTGCACTATCACCTAAGATACAACTATAACATTGGTAGGTGCTAGAAACATCACGGTCAAGCCTGTAATATTTATATGCATCATTGTCGCTAGTACAAACACAAATATGCTTTTGCCATGCTAAGTTGGCATAAAACTTACTAGTAACATTCTGTTACAACAAAACTCGGAGTCCATGACTCCACTAACTCTTAAGAGAAACTAAAACATATTACATTCTTCATGGGTATTGGTTTGGTGGTTTACAGCAACATACGGCGTGGCAACACCCCATGATAAGGAAGTTACAAGATATTGGTAAGGTTGAATCATTTGATGGAGTAATGGTTTACCGAAAATTCCAAGGCGGTTATACCATTATCCCACAACTTCCATCTCTCCATCTCTTCACTACCTCCACTACTTAAAAGGAAATCGTGTGTTCCCAAACTATTATAAATAGGCTACTTAGCCATTCAGAAAAACAGATTAAGCTTATCATTCTCTACAAGTCTGTTATTCTCAATAGTTCAACACTTCTACACACATTTCATTACACACTTTTCCTTCAACTTTCTCTGCTTTCCTCCCTTAAGATCAACCCATTTACTCTCATTGTGACCGAAGCATGACGGCTACTATCGTGGTTTAGGTTTATCTTGTACGATTTTGATTTCCGAATCTAAAGAAAGTACTTCAACAGTACATTGTTTTTTATATGAGTAATTTTTAGGTACTAACATAAGGAAACAATAAAAACCTAAATAATTCAAAGTTTTCATTCAATGATCACATGAACCCTATTATATCTGTCTGACACAGTAAAATGCCATAATCAAAAACCCTAATCTCATATGGTTATAAAACGCCAAAATAAACAATCAAAACAACAAAATCATGGTATGGGTTCATTAAACAAAGGAAATCATGGTATGGGTTTACCAACTTTACTTCTGTCGAATCCCCCATGGTGTATTCATGTTTACAAACCCTTTTCACTTCTTGTAGAATAGTTGGATTCTACGTTTTCTCCTTTTTACTTTCTATTTTTCCTCCTCCTTACTTCGATTGCAACCAAGTACCAATTTTCAACTGATCCTGACCTAGTTTCTCTCTGAAAGAAGAAGGATAAAGTGAATAATAAAGTATGTTAAATTTTCCCACTGGTGGATTAATCTCAATTATTACTAATTAATCTTGATTGTTGCTCTAATAAAAAATGTAGGGTTAAAGATTAGCCTACATTATTTTTAACAAAATATTTTTGAACGTTGATTTATTTTCCAGAAGTATCGTTGTAAAGATGATTTTTAAATTTATATATACATCTATAGTAGGTGAGGGCAGTTTAGGTAATTGCGTATGGTATTTTGAATGGAGTCAATAGGATATGACTTTATTAGTGGGCCTGGTATGGTATTTTGAATGGAGTCAATAGGATATGACTTTATTAGTGGGCCTGGATAGAATTGTTAACATTTATGATATTTTAGAAAACTTTTTTTGGAGTGAAGGTGTTTTAGTTTAGTGGTTGTGAAAGTAATGGTACTTTGACGTATTTTCCCTAAAATTATTCTTTGATTAGTGTTACCATGATATCTTGGAAGCGTAGATCGAGAAAATTACAGTTTCTTAGAATGGTAAATGCAGGTGAGGCAACAACTGAAGTATACCATGCATGATCAATTTATAAACAACAATTATCATCATGCAACCAAGTTTAAACGAATTCGAAAGGCTTCCACATGTTGGATTTGTAGTACTTAGAAATGAGTGTAATTGGATTATAGTCACGTACGACTTGGTTCAAATGAAGTAACCCAGTGGAAAAAAAATCTATTTCAATCTTCGTTGCCTAAAGCCATGCTAATTCTTGATCCTTTCCTATCATTAAATAGGGTATTATTATTCCAAGTATGATTTTTACTCACAAACCTATTATGTTCAAGACTAGATTCGGTGAGAACGGAGTTCACCCAGCTATCAAAAAAAAAAGATGAAACACTATTATTGTTATCTACCAAGTGAATATTATGGTCTCTTATTAAGATCCATGGTTGAAATATATCTTTCCTAATCACCAATGAATTCTCATTGATCATTCTTTTCATAAGTATGGCCATACATAGAGATCAATGGCCATGTTGGCTTATTACAAGCAGCTTGAATCAATGGTTGAATCATATTATTGTCAAGATAAACTATTTGACAAGAGAATTCAAATTATGTACATCGATACTAAACCATCAGACAAACCTTCAAGCCCCATGAACGATTTGGATATTGAAGGGAGACAACATAGGTCTAAGCATATTTTCCCACCATAAGTAGTATTGTATATGTTTTGACGATTAAATCTTGTGCAAGTGATATTCTTAAATTTTATTATGTTGTTTAAAACTAAGATGAATATTATTGATAATAATAGGCAATAAAATTAATCAATGATAAAAGATGCAATTAAGAAGAAATAAATCTACATACCAAAATCAAATGAAGGCAATGTTTAATGTGGTTCGGCATTAATGGCCTACGTCCACAGACCCTATAGAGTGAATTGTATTATTAATCATCAGAATTTTCTGAGATGATTACATTTACATATGATACTCCTATTTATAGAGTGAATTAAACCTAGAAAGATAATATCATATCTTAAATATCTTTGAGTAGGTAATATATATTTAGAAATTAATTCATAATATTCTAGAATTAAACTTTGATTTGATGTTCACTTCACGTGCCTTAACTACACAGTCACTTGACTTGGTCTTCACTTCACCGTACGGTTACCTCGGTCTTTCTCTATACCTCGAAATACTTGTATGTACGTGTTAT
>JAJJMC010012356.1:884037-933962 GCA_023531435.1 Papaver californicum | reverse complement strand
TCTAATATGATATTAATGGGAAATTTATTTTCATTACAACCTATGTGTTGAATGTTGGCAGTTTTATTTTTGATCATGTAGGAAACATGTCATACATGTGTCAAAATCAGATGCACAACGGTATTGAAGACTCCCTTGGGTTTACAACATTTAGTGAGAGCATGTAACCATGTCTAAAAAAATTAGTGAGACCATCATGTTGGATTTGTACTATTATTATATTTTTCTTGGGATAATTCTATGACTCATACAAACTCATAAAGTTAAAATACATATTTAAATTATGAAATTGAAGTCCATACAAATTACTTAGCGTGAATTACTTATCAAAAGTTGATAATTAAAGTATAGATAATAATGTACTAAAAATTAAAAATTGCTTTATATAAGAACCGGATAATTGTAATTTTAATTAAATAAAAGACGTAAAGTATTACATGATTCCACTTTTATCTAGATTAGTAAATAAAATGCATATATTTGCCACAAACTTAGATAAGAAAACTATAAAACATGTTTTTTCATGATAAATAATTATAGTATGAAATAATTTCAATAGAAAATTGGTTTCTGTGTAATACGAAATTCAATTCTCCGCAGTATGCATAAAATGTTTCTCTCTTAATATAAATTATCTCGTCAATATTTTCATCTTCGTCGATATTCTCACCTTCTTTTTTCTTTGCTTCGATATAAGTATCTGTCAATTTTGTTACTCTAACAATATCACCAATTTCAGCCAGCAGTCCATCCCACATAAGCATGGGTTCATATATCTCTCTAGTTAACATTATTTTTGAACCAATACATAGCTTGATAATGTGTTGGTGTACACCATCAAAACGTCTTATATTTATGAACTTAGTAAGATAAAATCTTCCTGAGAATATCCTTGGAAGTTTCACTTTCATTATATCTTCAGTGTAATAAGTTTCACTGTATTTTATAATATTATCACTCTCACTGTTATCTTCGAAACTCGTCACAGCAGAGTCCGGTTCATTCTATACATATGCATACAATATAAAAGTTAGTAATTAACACTGTTATTTTTTAAGTTAAAAATATATAAGTATATATATATATATATATAAATTCAACATTACCTGGTATTTGTACTGGGGGTACTTTTTGGATCCTTTCTTGAACCTAAAAGCATATATGTATATTTTGGCTTTGTACTTTATAAGCCACAAACTTTTTTCGGTGGTTTCCTTAAATTTGTATTCTATAATTATTTTCTGATTCCATATCTTGTCTATGTTGGCTCTTTACTGTTCTTCTATTTTTTTTTGAACTGTTTAAGTCTCAAAGCTTGTATACATAAACATTGTCCCATCTTTCCGTGCATCCATCTATTGTATGTTTCCCTGTCTACTTCTGGTCCTTTAAACGGAAATTTTTGCATTCCGTAATATTCAAGTTCTTCTAAATTCTCGGAGTTTCTCACTTAGAAAACTAATAATTTCATAGTTAATATAGCTCATTATTTCTTTTCGTAAAACTATTGCTGGAAAACAAAAACTGTTTAGTTTTCTTGGATTGTAAAGATGTATCTTCACTTTTGCATCATTGCACGCATCATCAACAATCTTGTGTGTATCTATTCCAGTAAAAAATAAATCCATCCCTCTACTTGTTTTACTGATATTTTTATGAACATATAATTATTATTATGTCTTTCTAGGTTTTTCTTTTATATCAGAAAAGTTTTCTACATAAGGTAATTTGTTTTTTTTGTATAAGATTCCCTTTAAAACTGTATCTCCTTACTCAAGTATATTTCCCTTTAAGATTTTGTTCACGCGTGACCTTTACTCTTGTAAATTAATATATCATAGGAAACTGTTATTACCTTATATACTTATAAGCTAGAGATTAGTAAATATTGTTTTTACCTTATATACCTGTAAGCTAGAAATTAGGAAATTTTGTTATTTTTTTGTAGAGAAAATAAGGGTATAATCCTCCATAGATTTGAATTTATTATTTGGTACGTACATAACTTGAAAATCGTTAAATAAAAGGAAATAGTCTAACGTGCCAATGTCTTTCTATTTTTGTATACGATTTTCCTATCTGATTCGATCGAGCCACAAGTTCCCCTACGACTACCTTGTTACGACTTAACCCCAGTCGAAGACCCCACCGTGGTATGCGGCAATAAGACCACCAAAAGCCTTTGTATATTGGTATACATATAAGGAGGTTTACCCCCACCTGCCTTTTAAGGTAAGGATTATTTTCGGAACTTAGTACTTTCATTCTCCTCATGTTTAAGTCTTTTAGATATCTCTTTTGCGGAAAAATGGCACGACATCAACCTATGATACTTAGTGCACGGGTGCGTTATAGGAAATTGAGGGTATTCACATGTGTAATTTTGTTTGATTTGAGGTCTTTCGTGGTTTGCCTATTAACTGGACCATATTTTTTTCATCAATTTTCATACCTTCATTTACTTTTTTTTGGTCAATATTTCAATTCTATTTTGACCAAGCACCATAGCTATTAACCAAGCTGTTTCCAAAGGAAAATTCATAAAGGATGTTTAGTCTTAACAACTGGGAGTAATTTCATACTGCCTTGCGCTTCTGATTTATGGATCAAGTAGTGCATCTTTGTTATTGTGAAGCATGGAGTGTCTTTTTCATCATATTAAAGGCATATGGTTAACTGGTAGTCAACCTCAACACTCAAAATCTGCTCAAAGGTTGCAACCACCATTGAATTTTTTTTTCTGAATTGACAATAATATAGAAGGTGAGTACATCAGTGTCATGTACATGTGCCATATCATGTTCATTAGTTATGATAGTGATTTGATACTATACAATCACATGGAACAAAAATATCATAGTTGTAGTTACAACAGTGATTTGATACTACACAATCATAACTATATTACACATATCATAGGGTAAACCCAAACAACTCGTTCAAGCCTAAATTTATTTCATATGATGCATAAAATATAAAATTAAAAATTAAATTATTAATAATAAGTATCTGAAAAACTTAAATAGCTAATCATAACAATAGTAGGAAATTGTCTACTATCTGAGATTGCAAAGTGTTCATAAATTGTTATATGCAAACGACGATACCTTGTGTTATTGTCTTAGTTTTGACCTACGTCCGGTAATCCACCTTACATGGAATTGGTTCTCCGCATTGCCATTATACTACACGCTCTTCTCTTATGGGCTTTTATTAGTCTCCGTTGTTGTTCCCATTGTTCGTCGACTTTGATAGGAACTGATTCTTGTGAAGTACAAAATGCAATTGCAATATGTGTAGAATGTTTCTCTTTGTATGTAAACTATTTCACCACATCCATGTAATTTCTTAGCTTTGATATAGTTGTCGGTTAATTCCACAACCGAAAGTATTGTACCTCTTGTGGCTATTGGTTCCTCTATGTAAACCATGAGCTCAAATATGTCTCTGATAACCACTATCCTCGACCCAACACGTAGTTTTATTTCCCGATACAGTACATCTTCGAAGTGTTCTCTATCTAGGAATACAGCAGGAAAACCAAGATCAGGTAATATCTTAGGTAGCTCTAGTTTTAATATGTCTTCACTGTAGTATGTTTGTTACTTAAATTTTATGATACTATCCCTTCTGAAGTTGTATCCCAAATTTCTTATTGTTGGTATCCAATGTTTCATCAAATCTTCAATAGTTGGTGTCCGATTTCGCAGGGAAGGATCCTATACATTAGATACAATGCTACATTTAGTTCCAATCAAAGTAACAGATCGTTAAAGTTGTATGAGTACTTATTAAATTTTAAAAACTGAATGAATTTATATCTATATTTAAAAATAAAACTATACCTGATGTTTGTCTCCAAATTTCTTTTCAGATCCTAGTCTAAAACCATATTCATATGTACTTGATTCGTAGTTAATAATCCATAAACTTTGTTTCGTTGTTATTCTGAATTTGGGTTGTGTAATTCTTTCGTGGTTCCAAATTTTATCAATGTTGGTTCTGTATGCTGTCCAAGGATTTTTTAAAATTTGTCTAGTCCCTTTGCTTGAGCTCTGTTTAATTCTTCAATCTTCTCGTGGACCCATACTCTGTGCGCTTGTCTCCTATCTTCAGATCCCACAAACGGGAAAAATTTGATTAGAAAATATTCTGAACGCTCAAATTCTCGGAGTTCTTGATCCAGCAAGCACATAATTTCATAGTTGATGAAGCTGATATTTGTTTTCGCAGCACTATTGTTGGTAAACAGAAATTGTTTAACTTTTTAGGGTTGTAAAGATGAGTCTTCAGTTCCTTATTATCACATGCTTCTTTTGCGTTTTCATGGGAGTCAATTTCATTGATCAATAAATGCATTTTTTGGTCCCATCCAAATAGTAAATCCATCTCTTCGTTGTTCATCTATTATGAGCAATACAATATTCTTGAAAACTAACAACGACAAAATTCTTTGATATATATAAAAGTCAAAAAAAGAAAAGAATTGAACATAGAAGTCAGTTTTTTGGTTTTACCTCGGATACGAGTAAGATGATATCCTTTATATGTGATTATAACTATGAAAGTGCATCTTTGTGCTCTTTATTTATACTGTTAGTTTTTTGTTATAATTATATTTCTTAATAAAACGTAATTGTTTTTCGAATTATATTTCTTGATATTTTTATGTTTATCTTTGTTCGTTTATTTTTTAAATTATAATTGAATCCGGAAATTGTCTATCAAAAGGAAATAGCAAAAGGAAATAGCAAAAGGCCATGGCCCGGGCTCAACCTTTCTTGAATGTTTTTTTGTTGGGGTTTTTATTTTATGGCCCATAACCATGTAATGGAACTAAGCATGTCTATTTGGTGTTCTGAGATATGGGTTCAATCATGTCATGGCCCTTAACCATTTTATGTCTTTCAGCCACTTGCAATGAAATTAGTTATGAACCTACTATTGTAAAGAAATTATCGGTCAATGAGATTGGAAGTTTGGCCGAGTATAATTGATCTCACCATCAATACATTCCCTGCACCAAAGTATATTTGGAACTAAGCATGTACATGTATACATTAAATATAGGTACATGTATTTATTAATTACTTTGAAAAGTTTGAGTTATTCTGTGTTTAGGAGACCCTATATAATCGGCTTGGGATTATTGAAGACTAAGTAAAGAGAAAGTAAATCGTTAAAATTTTATTCTTTTCTTTTTGAACGACAGATGTTCTTCTTTATATATATATTGATGGCAAGTGCGTCAATGAGGTTCTTCTTTGTAGTAGTCAGAGCAGCATGATGATAATTACCTTTCAAAATCCTATTTTTCACCATCACCGGAATCCTACCAATTACAATATCCCTTTCATCTTCACTAATGACACGTTTTTGAACAAACTGTTCTTATTGTTTTTGAATAATCATGGTTTATTCTTAGTTGTTTTAATTTTATTGTAATCATGTCTATGTACTTATATCACATTCTGTTGGTAATTAAGATCTAAACATGTGTTTCTATTGGTAATTGAGATCTAAATATGTGTTCAGAAATAAAGTTCTTGTTAGTCAATAACTTTTTTTTTCTGATCTTTGAAGATTCTAGTTCTTTTTTACTTGGGGATGTTTCCTTCTTTTATTTGCACTCATTTGATCTTTTTATTTCTCAACTGGAACTCTTTTGGTTTCTTGGTTTCATTTAAGATTTAAGACTTAAAGTCACTATCAGATGTCATTACCAAGATTTCATTCAAGATTTACTTACCATCAGAACATGATAGTTGTAGAACCGAATCGTAAACAAAGGATTGCCAATGATGTTAGTAATGATTGGTGTATTTCTTCCTTTACTGCATGATTCTATTGTCTCACAAACTATAATTCTTACAAACAACTCGTTCAAGTCCAAATTTATTTCATACGATGCATAAAATCAATAATAAAAAATTACATTACTAATAATAAGTATCTGAATAATTTAAATAGTTAATCATAATTCTATTATAACTACGCAAAAATCTTTAGAAATTTATCTTTAAAGGAAATTTTCTTATATCTGGGATTGGGTTATTCGGGTAATTGACCCATATCTACTAACCACCAAGCATAATAAAAATGCAAGATTGGTTGGTGCATGAATAATAGCAAGTAAGGTTTGATAGAATGCTAACATGGCTAAGTGGTTTGAATTTATAATACTTGTTTAAACATAGTAATGGAAGTTTTATTTTCATAACTATAAAACTATAAGTAAATAAAACAACTGAATGAGAAAATCATCTTAAATTAATATCTGATTAGGTGCTCGCTCCATCTTTAATCAACATCCACTCACCATTTTCACTGATTTAGTAACATCACCCAAATCAGATATTTTATTCTAAATAATAGACAACCAATCGGTCATTACCTGTTTGGGTAGGACAAAGATTAGTCCATAATTTATCCAACCTCTTCAAACATAATATGAGGATGATCCACCATCTTTCTTAACCCAAATATTATAGGGTTGTTTTGCTCGTCATTTTTTTCACTTTTAAGTCACCAATAGCTTTGTTGATATGATAGTTTACCATTTAAATCGTTGAATATCTGAAGAAAAGAAATTGTAATAATTTTGCAAAATTTTGCTTAGTTAGTGCACCAACAATTTGTTACCATCGTTCACATAAATCACCCATAATTTAATTTAATATACTCAATAATCGCACAAACTAAATAGGATTAAAAAACTTAACTAAATACTAAACCTCCATAAAACTAACACCAAAAAAACATGTAAAGACTAAAGCCACGTACGGTTAAAATATGAAATTCAAAACTAAACTCTGATTTGAACTCAAGTGCCCTAACTATTTATTGCATTCACATAGGCCATGGCCTGGTCAATAGTACGGTCTATGAACTGTAAATTCTCAAAGTTTTGCCTTTGTACAATGGTGTTAGTGATTTGCCGAATGTTTTCTCTTTATAATTGTAATTTCTAATTCTGAACTTCCATACGTCGCTTCCCTTATAGAAACACCAATGTACTTTGGGTGCTCTCTATAAGATCCAGAACTTAAGTAGAACCCAACATTACGTAGGTTTTGTTCCTTGCCATCTTCAACTGTCATTGCTAAACATATTTTCACAGAAAATTGGTACCTGATAACAGGAATCGTATTGTCTAATGTCATCAACATCTTCGGTATTATTTCCTTTTTTCCGGCACCAACATTGGTTAGCACTTCTGCTACAATCTCCTCTTCTCCTAATTGTGTTTAACTAATCATGTACCTTCAACGATGCCTTCCCTCATGTTGAGTTTTTTTAGAAGAATAATTGGTATTGTAACCTATGACTTGGCATATGTGTATACTCTAGTCCATTCAACAGCTGTTCAGGATACAATTCCACATATGCATCATAATTTTCAGAAGCAAGTGATATGTAATTTGTACTCAAGTATACACGTTCTTGCCCCTGAAATAATGATACCATTTTTGTGTTTATATCCTTGACTTTACCAGCTTCAAGTGCCAAAATACTCGTCTGAGCCAAATATTTTTTCTCGAATTTGTTCTCCAAAAGATTTACATATGACACAACAACTACTATATCCAGTAACTCATCCTCGGTTGATATGAAAAGGTCCATTTCACTGTGAGTATCATTCCTTCTCTGAATCTCTTCATCAACACACCTTAAAAGTCTCTGAAATTGCTGATTCGTTGCCATACCTACCACCACTGGTTGGCTATAACATTAGAAGCCTTCTTATAGCATAGTATCACCAAGCAAATAAATTAAATCAAATCAAACCAAATATTACAATAAAGAAATTGTAAATAAAGTGATACAACAATCAAAGAAGCAGCTCGTACCGTAAATATCTCTGAAAGTAGTCCGAAGTATTTGTTATCTATGAACACACGACCTGTAATTTATATAATCCCTTGTACAACCTTTTGACAGTCACACAAATCTCTTATAAACTTCTCTGTTGGGACGAATTTATGTTTTATTAGGTATGTGGCTGTCTTAGGAAAAATAAACTCCAACTACCTTAAATTCCTTGCTTCCGCTTATTTTAGGACGTTAAGATCTTTTAGTACCTAGCTACCTTAAATATTGTAAAAGGACATATTCTGGTGCCTATCTGCCTTAAATATGTCGTTGCCTTAAATATATACCCCACACTAACAATGTTTGTATTTCTAAAAATAAAGCGAAAATCTTACGGCCCGGGCTCGATCTTTCTCCATTTTTTTTCTTCTTTTTGGTGTTTATTTTATGGCCCATAACCATGTTATGAAACTAAACATGTTTGTTTGGTTTTTTGAGATTTGGGCCCAACCTTTATCGTTTGCTTTGGTGTTTTTGGCGATAACCATGTTATGTCTTTCCATCTCTTTCAAAGTTTCAACGAGATTATTTATGAACCCTATTACTACAAAGAAAACGACGGTCCAAATACTACTCTTCGATATTAATGTACCCTCAGAAGTCTGGCCGAGTACAATTGATCTTGTAATCAATATATTCTTTGTACATGTATACATTTAATGTAGGTACATGTATTTCCTAGGGTTTTTAAAAAGGCTGTTTTAACTTGTGTTTTGGGACACCCTATATAAATTGATTTGGTATTATTGAAGAGTAAGCAAAGACAAAGTAAATCATTAAAACCCTAATAATTTTTTTTTCTTTTCTCAACTTTTGTCTTGTAGAAATTGGTTGTTTTGGTTACAAAGTTCTTGTTATTTCTGAAGAGGGTTTCGATGTTGTGAGGAGACAATATTTCATCGATGTTCTTATAAAATACTATCACTTTGATAGCAAATATTTCTCTTTGATCCATCCAAGACACTCTTGCAGTGTTTTTGTGCTTTGTTTCAAAAACCTCATTGATTTTATGCTATTGATGGATAACGATAGCATAAGCGTTGATGGGAAATGTTTCACCTTGGTTCAATTGGAGCATGGGTGCAAGTGTGTTCAACAATGGAGTCAATACTATACGGATGATGATGATTGCAACTCCACTGCACCTTGATTTTTTTTTTGTTATATTTTATCTTATTTTTATTTTGTTTAAGATATTTGTAATGGAATTAAATTTGGGAAACAAAATTCTTCTTCTTAGGATACAGATATCTGGAGATTTTGTTTTCACATCGTTTTCCATATTCATGTTGATTACGTGGAGATTGCAGATGTGGCTATTGTTAGTGTAAGAAATATTCTGGAAGCTTCAAAGACGATTGTTTAAGCAATGAGTAGAGTAATGAGGAAGTGCGTAGTGAGATTTGAAGAAAGAAAGAGATTTGAGAACAATGTATTGGTTGTATAAGAGATTTGATCCATCCATTATATCAAATGAGCTTTTATTGTTTTATTATTTTTGGACACCGAATTCTGTTAAAAATAAATGTGTGTCCCTGCCTCCAGTATGTCAAGCATGTCTGTTAAGTGTGTCATCCCTTGTAATAAATCCTAGAATATTAAAGTTCATCGTTCTTTGTTTCTCTTTGAGAAGAGCAGAGTTTGTTCCTTCATTCTTTCCTGATATGGTATCAGTTTTTATACAGATTATAGTTATAGTAATTGAATTTACAATGTAAATTAAAACAATAACAATAGAAAATCAAAGATTTGAACAACTCAAAACACAATAAAATTGATCATATGATTCATGGTTGGGCTTGGTTCTGTCAACATAATGGGCTATATAAGTTTTTGGTACAAAGAATATAAATCAAACATTTGAATAATCTCAATTTATTTCATAACAATTGATAAAATTTTAGACCAAAAGAGAAAATATTGCTAGGTCCAGTTCTAAGAACAAAATAAAATAAACTTTTTGAATTGCTAAACTTTAGTGTATGTGGTCAATCACCCACAACTATAATCTTTCATCATTGTACTTGTTGACTACAATCAAAGAAACTTAACATATACTCAATGACAACTAAATGCACTTTAGTTGTACTTTAAAATAACTTGCATCTTTTAATGCATTGTACTTTAAGTAGCATGTCTTGCAAATTTATTTATATAGAATCGTGTTTTTACTAAATTTTATATAAATGCAACTCGAGTTAAAATTAAAATGCAAAGCTACTTAAAGTCAAGACATCCTAAAAAGAAAATACTAAGTGGTTATCCTAATTATCAGTCGTGTGAAGCTATCCTCTATCTAGATAAGTATACTTTAATAAGCTAAAGAATATTCACATACGAATTTCAAAACATCCATATATAACAATGATGATCTGCTATTAAGGTTTTCTATGCGACAAATTTATTTGAATTATAACATTTGTTATATTTCTTTTGTTTACCGAAAATAACATGTAAACAACTCCAAATTAATTTAATGCATTCTATTAAGGTTTACTTAATTAAAATGCGAACTCATGCTTTTAGTTTGTTAGTAAATATTATTTGCTTTAAACGATCGATATGTCGATATCAAAACTTGAATTTATCTAGCATAACAGTAATTGTAACATTTAAATTTTGATGGAAGCATTGTAACCCAAACAACTTGAATATAAAATTTTAAATTTAAATCAAGTACAAAAAAAAAATCTAATAATACGTAAAATTTAAAATAATATCATTAATAAAAAGTAATTGAATAATTTGAATAAGTAAATCATAATTTTATTATAAATACGCTTAAATCTCTAATAATCTATCTTTATTGGAAATTGCCTTCTATTAATTATTAGTGGTAAGTAAGGGTACCACATGGTAAATACTATTCTAGGTATGATAATAGTATTTTCGGCATCATCTCCGGACATTGTTTCAGCTTGAATCTCCTCCTCTGATAATGTTTTAACTGAAAGTTGTGTTCCAATAGGGACATTAATGTTTAATCTTCTAATAGCTACTACTACCATGCCTACTCTGAGAATAATGTTGTGGTCCGGTACATTCTGAGTCTCCAAAACATTCATAAATTCTTCTGTATAAACAACGGTATCTTGTGCTACTGTATCAATGCTTGTATACTCACGTTCTTGATTACTCTCTCGAAGATATACTTGTGTTGTGTATTCTCCTCCATATAGATAGTTAAATAGGTACTTCAAGTAGCTCGTCATATTAATGGCTTTTTTCCTCCTTGTTGCTCTAACTTAATGTTGTTTTGTAAATTTTATGTCTTTGTTAGGGTCTCTTATATAGACGTTGAAACTTGATTCCTAAGGAATTTTTATACTTGAATTTGGTATTGTAGTTCTGCTCGAGTTAGGAATCACTTACCATTTATTTGTTTCAAGTATCAGATTTGGAAATCGTATAGTTTTAGGAATGTCTTTGTTTTATTTTATTTTTGGAAAAATAAGGGAAGTAAACAGTTTCCTATTAGGTGTCTGTGTTGTCTGCAAATCTTCATACGTTTGTAAATTTTTTTGCTTTTCAAAATTTAGCGTGTCCATAATCAAATCTATAGGTACACCAACATTTAATTGTATTTTCTAATCGGGCTATATTCCTTTAAAAATTTAATTGTGATATATTTCCTCATTTAATTGTATTTCTTAATCTGGCTATATTTCCTTTTAATTTTTTTTTCTCCATCATTAGGAATTCAACTGCATGTATGACTCGTTCGTAACGCCATATCTTATTTTCATGGGATATATATTTTTTTGTAGCTAGTAAATAACATATACATCCAATTGCTATTCATATGCTTTGGATAGGTACACAAACATTTTAGTGATGATTCCACCCGTTGTAACTGCATCCATATAAGCAATCTATACAATATTTGTAATTGATTCAATATATGTTCTAGTTCTCCAATATATAACCAAAGACATACCATTAAATGACACATAGCTAGACCCTAAAAAATGGCACTGAATTAGGCTCCGCAGCTCCTTTTTTGTTCTTAATGCATAAATTCTGATTTTGTTATATAAATTCCGATTACTTCCTAAGGTCATCAAATGAAGCTTTGCTTGCATATTACATATCACGTGGCCTTAGTTTGGTAATAATAAGAATAAAATTTGAGCTAACTTCTAGATATACATATGAAATAATAATGAGGATTGGATTGATCAATCAGTACATGCTTTTGAGTGCTTCAAAAAAATAAAAAGTACATGCTTTTGGGTTATGCCATGTCTGTTCAGTATCGAAATTCAATGCAATTCAATCACAATATTAAAATTTAATACACAACATCTTTTTCCAAGTAGATTAAATAGATATAAAATATATTTTTCATAAGAAATTATATTAAAAGTAGATAAAACCCTTGGTTATGTGATTATCAAACATCTTAAAGAACAATTCTATAACCATCAAACGGTGTTTGTGAAAATTTTCCAAATAATAAATTGTTGATACTAATAATAAAATGTTGTTTAATTATAAGTTGCATTTTTCATGCAAAAAAAATATTAATTGTTGGTAAATTTATGTTTACAAAACAAATACAAAGCATATGGTAGATTTAGAGTCATAATAATAACATATATTGTAGTCATAGACTCACGGTTATAATTGTTAAGTCATGATACAGATTTATGTCATACAACATAAACTTTAGATCGCATTGCAAAGAGTCTATATATGCTTTTCTATATATACCTATGAAAATAGATACTTTTGCTTATAATGGTAACCTTGATCAGTTCTTAATACAAATGACAATTGCCTTTTAGCAGCATAAATCTTAACCTGATTATATTGAAAATCAGTGCCAATCTTAATTGGTTTATGAAATATGTTAGAGTAATCGAATGTGAAATTATGGATGCAGATGAAGCTATGTCATCCAGAAAATTAATACAATTGAAGGTTTTTTTTTCCTTTGATTCCCATACTTGGGGTGAACTTTGATAAAATTAGGGTTATTAACAAGAGTAAAACTACTAAACTTAAAAGGTTAAAATTCTCAAATTGTATCTACACATACACTGCCAAGGGTGTTGATCACATCAACAAATTATTTACATAAAGACCAACATATTCACATATATACACACAACTGAAATTAGATTCTCTATTAACACTAACAAACTACTTACATAACTAACATATGAATAACAAGCTAAACAACTTCCAGCTGATTATACTTATATGAAAGCACAAATACAAACTAATATCTAAAACCAATCTAGACTTCTCCAACTCTAACCTCCTTCTTCTTTACCACAATTGGTGCAATTACTTCATCTTCATGGTCATGTTCAGCGACCTCTTCATACTCTTGTTCTTGTAGCTCTCCATGTTATTGTTCTTCAATTTCCTCCAATACATCAGGCTCCATATCCTCACGATCACACTCTAACTCATCTTCATCTTGTACCTCCGGATAAGCATCATGTATAACTTCACACTCATCACAGTCAGTATAGTAGTAGCAGTGCAGACGATTGTGCCTCCTACATCTAAACATTTCAAACATGATCATCACCGGTGGAGCTACTGGAATATCATGTAACTCCTTGAACAGTTGCTCAATATCTTGATCCATACCTATTATTTATCCTCATTTTCTTGATTCTTTTCTCCTACTATCTATGTGACTCTACAACACCATAAGTTGTGGTGGGATATTGTTTATGTAGTTTTTATCTTTTTGCACAATACTCTCATCGCCAAGAAACTCTTAATCTTATACTAATTCTGCCTTCTTTAATGAACCCAACTTACCCTGGCACATGTTGCTTTGACAGCCTTTGCATGCCCACCTTAGCCCACATGGAGGACCAAGCACAACTGAAGAAGCAATTCGTACACATCTGAATTATATCATCAACATCTATTGTAATAGAATTGATAGATACCTGACTATGCTATGACTATAATTGAGTGAGAGACATTAACATCTACAACAATCCTAGTGTGATAGAGTAATTGAAACCTGACCATGTAATGATTGTACTCGAGTGTGAGACATCAACATCTGCAACAACCCTAGATATAGACCATTTAGTACTCTTATAGTCCTACTCTCATGACTTTTGAGGATACCCTACAAACTAATATAGGAAATAACTCAAAGAAAAACAAAAAAGAATTTAACTATGCCATCATGTCAACCTTATTATTTCTTCTCCTTATCTTAATTATTTTTTCATACTACTTATGTGATTCCAAGTACAAAAGTTGAGGTGGGCTATTAGCTCTAGAGCATTTAGCTCTTGCACAATAATGCCATCCATTAAAAAAACCTAAATTTATACTATCACTGCCTCTTTTAATGAACTCAACTTACCTTGGCACACGTTACCTTGCATGCTTTTTTGAATTGTACTATCAACATCCACTTTAAAAATATTATCATTGTACCTAAGTGGAAGACATCAATATACATAGCAAAATCGTTCTTGGTGTTTTTTTTTCTAGTTTTTTTTTTTTGCTTATTCTGATTTTAACCATGAATAGTTTTATGTGACTCTTACATCACGTTAAGTTCATCAACGATCAATGCATGCATAGGTGATACCTTTTACATTATGTTTTAGCTAAAATCTCTATCTACATGTTGCTTTACCTAGATGGATCGAGTTTCTCTTTTAAAAATTCTCTGACACATGATGTTTTGTTATGTCTTGTATTCTTTATTCCTAGTCTAGCCAGTGGAACAAATGTATGTTAGATTACATTATAAATAACTAATTTGACCAATCAAATATAGAATCAAACAATGTCTAATTATAATCGAGATTAACTATTATTGATATTGACTATTTTCGAATATAGAATCAAACAACGTTTTGTTATGTCTTGTATTCTTTATTTTTGTGTCAGAGATTAACTATTCTTGATATTGACTATTGCATGTAATTGTATAACATGGATTGCGGTAGAGATTAATTTGAATTATATTAATTGGCTTTGTTAACAGAATACTTAGACAGCTACACCTTAAAGAATAACACTGATAAATTTTTTTTAAATAACACTATCAATAGAGCAACAATAGACTATAGTTTTGAAGTTCCAAATATACATTGGTAAACAAAACACTTTTATCCAAGTTTGTAATGATGAAATCGATGCTTTGAAGCATAATGTAATGATGTATTTTTAGTTTACACATGAATATAAATCCATATAACGTGTGAATATTAACTTACTTAAATAACTACTACTAACCGCTTCATTAGCATGCACAACGTGTAAGGTTTATAAATTTTTTTGGACACATTTTAAAATTATTATTGAAATATAGATTTTGTTAAAGATTTTATACGGAATAATCTTTCACCCTATTTAAGTTAAGTTCTAGGGTTCTAGTGAAAAGAAACAAAGTACAAAACACTCAAAAATTTCTAAATTTCTTGTTGTTTAATTTTACAAAGTAACTCGTTGAAACCCTAATTATTTTTTTTGTTTTCTCCATATTTGTCTCGCATCAATGGGTTACTTTGGTTATGAAACTTCTGTTGTTTCTGATGAGTGCTTTGATATTGTAAGGAGACAACATTTCATTGATGTTCTTCTAAAAGACTATCACTTCGACATCGAGAATTTCTGTTTGATTCATCCAATACACTCTCGCAGTGTCTTTGTGCTTGGTTTCAAAAATATTGCTAATTTTAAGATATTGATGAAGAACGATAGCATAAATGTTGATGGGAAATGTGTCACTTTGGTTCAATTGGAGCATGGGTGCAAGTGTGTTCTACAATGGAGTGAATACTATTGTTGTGATGATGATTGCAACTCTACTTCAGCTTGATATTTTAGTGTTTTCTTTTTATGCCGGATGTTTGTCTTCTTCTGTTCTATTGTATTTTGTTTCAGTGTGTAGATGAATTAAAATCGGTAAAAGTGATGAAGACGAAGATTCCGGCAATGACGCCGTTGATGAAGTACATTGAATGGGAAGGTGCTTTATAATGTACGCTATTCAATTTTAAAATTTATAGTTGAATGATGTAGTGTTTGCTATGTCATGTATGTAAAATTTCTAGTATCAAATTATTATTTTTTGGCAAACTTTGATTTGCACTGTAAGACATATATTGAAGAATATAAGCTTACATAATGGGAAAGTGAAATTATAGCACAAATATTGTGGAAAATTGTCAGTTCTAAGCCTGAAATAATGAATTCTTCGTGATTACTACACACTGCATAAAAATTTAGATTGGGTATAATTTTTTATTTTTTTAAAGCAGATTAGGTGTATTAGATATAGTTACTATCATATGTTAATGGGATGCAGGAGATAGATGGTTGAGTCAGTCACAAATTATAGTGATGTGGTCATTATGGATAATAAGGAAAGAATTATATTAATAGGTCACTTTTCAAACCATCATTGAATCCAACCACAACAAATATTGTATCAATTGAAACAAATATTGTACCAACAAACACTGTTTCTATGTTATATTGCTCGTCATAATTGAAATCCCAATTGAAACCCTAATTGACACTGTTTTAGTGTCACTGCTGCTCTTAGTTTATTCGCTGCAATTCTCTTGGTCAGAAATATATTATATGATTGGTTTCTTTCCTTTTTCTTTTTCTTTCGCCATCTAAGATACTATGTCTGCAGTATTATTTTTAAAATATTTGTAAAATGTATTTCAAGCGACATGGAAATTAAATAATCAGTTTGTTCTAATGACAAAAAACACCAAAAAAAAGTATCGTATTCAATGCAATACGATTGGAACAACTACCGAGAAATAAAATTAAAAACAGGAGTAACATCCATACAATATTCTTAAATCAACTTTATACTGAAACACTCTTGGTATGAGTCCATTATCAATCATATATTGAAACACCACGTGGAAAAAGTGGAGCGTCATTGTAAACGCCTAAGACTATGAATTTGCCTATCTTGGATTCTCTATCGCACCCTGCAATTAGCACATCAAAAATATACGTCTTTTGCATTATTGGATCAAATAGCAACAATGACTCATCCTTTTTGTTTGCTTGCACCTTGTTATAATGTTCCTCGACATTGAAATTCATAAAAGTATTTGCTACTCTTCCCCCGATAACAAATATTGCATTGGATGTGTCATCTACTACTTTTAACTGTATCTTGTACCTACATGTAAATATATATTGTCAATGTATAAAAAATTTGTCATACATAATTGGTATTTCCAATGTAGATAAAGTATAACATTCAATGCAATACGATTGATAGACTCCTGAATTGTTTGGTGACTCTTTGTGCACAATTTTCCTATGGCATTCTTTGCAAGTCAAATAGTACCATTCCTTGCCTTTGACCAAGCCAATTTTTCTTGCTTTGCACATGAACGTCTTTCCCTGTCATTTTGCAATTGATAAATTATTAAAGATACAATGTGCATTGAATAGGATAAAAACGAAAAATACCTTGTTATTGAAATCTCTTAGCATATTGACATTCAATATGGATGTCATGTTTCCAACGTGATCGATGAAATAAGAGAGCAGGTATGAGGATGAAAAGATTTGTTATTCTTAGTTTGCTCAGAATTTTTTTTATGTGTGTTCGTGTGGTTAATTACGTTTTCTTATATAGGCTACTAAAGTTCAATTTTTGGAATTGCTATGGTTTTCATATTTGTTATTTTAATATATTTAGACTTTTTATTTTTTTTTATGGAGTTATTGTTATTATTATTATTTTGGGTAGATTGTATTTAAAAGGGAAATCAAATTGTTTTTCTGTGTTGTTTAAAATTTTATTTGCATATTATTAGGAATTGTACATATGACTTAGGTCTTCTTTATTTGATTTTTTTATTTTTTTTTTAAATAAGAAGACTAATTTAATAAAGAAGGAATTTCTATGTTTCTTCCAAACTAACACAAAGAAATTTAAACTACCAAACCAATATTATACACATAGTGTTTAATATTTACACATATTTCACATTCCAAACCAAAATAAGACATTAAAAGCATTATAAGACAGACTGTTATCCATGGAAACTTTTGCTAGTTTAAGAAATATATAAACTAACCTACTAACTGCCTTGTTTTATCTTTTAGCAAAACAAAACCGTTCATCTGGTTAGTGATGTAATATACAGACTTCGGCATATCGTTTTGGTGGTTACATGTAGTACATCTAATCTACTTTACTTTTATTAATATTCCTGAATCAAACTCAAGAAAATATTCTACAAATGCAATATTTGATTTTAACTGCATCTAGAATAGTAGAAACCCCATATCTTCAGTTCTTGAATCAAACTCAACGTTTCTATGGTTCAAAAATTTGATAGATGTAACTGAAAAAACATGAATGTGCATAAAAGACAATACACAGTTACAACATTAAGACTTTGATATATATCATCTTCTATTAAATAGACAAACTTTACTTTTCATAAAAAAATTATAGTAAAACCACATAAAAGACTTGGTAATGTGATTCTCAAGCATCTCAATGAAGAATTCTATAACCATCTAATGGTGCTTGCGAAAATACTCAAAATAATAAATCCATGATACTAACAATGAAATGTTTTTTAATTTTTAATTGTAAGACATATCCATGCACATTGTTTCTCTGGCACGTCGTTGTTGCTGGTCATTTTCTCAGGCTAGATTTTCTCGTACGTTGTTGTTACTAGGCAAATCTCATCTGCAGGGTTTTCGAGAAACATTAAATAACTAAAATTGTATGCAAAAATTAGAATTTATATTTTGTTATTATTTACCTTTGAGATTGATAACTTTTTCATATATTTGAACAATGGACTAGTGGTTCTTGATGTCTCATAGCTTTTTTGTTGGCTTTCAATGTTGTTTGTGGTTGGTGACTTTGGATTTTCTCTTTTCTAGCCGACTTTCCATCACCCAACATTATTTCAAGTTCATATCCATGTTCTAATTCATCATTGATATAATATATATACTGCACAAACACAGTTATATAGCCAGACACTCCTCCATTAACTATTTTAGTCTCAAATATATATGTTCGTCCCAATGTCATTATTATGTCAATTACATCATGTGTTAACTTTTCCTGTAATAACTTTTGTTAGTTCATGTCATTTTTTGGTTAGTAGAATACGGTATAAGGTTTTATTGTTTGGTATATACCTCTCCCATAATGTAATTGTTCAGCATGCACTTTGAGAGCCTATCAGTGATGTCGAACAGAACATCAGAGACTGATCCTACAATAGTAAATGTACAAATTCCAGATTCATCACGCACTTTCAATTCTAGCTCAATTTGTATACGTATTTTATCTATTAGTATACTATTAGCAATGTGAACGCCTTTTCAGATACAATATGTATAAAAACAAATTTACCTTGGTATAGGTATTTTGATGTCTCAATCGCGTGAGGAACACCATTCTTCTCCAGAGTTTTTTCTTTTCTCTTTGAACTGCAATTGCCACATACTAAATAATATTATCTTGAACCCGGTACAATGTCAACTATTTTTCCTTTGCTGGTAAAGGTCATTCCCTATCATATACATCAAATTAGTAATCGGCCAAATAATTATTTTATTTAATATTTTTTTTTTGTATTGTTCGTTTTGACCTTACCAAATTCTCTTCGTTATGAATTAAATTACAGCCTTCTTTCAGAGTCAACCTATTATAAAAAAGCATATCTTCGATTGGTCTTTGTTGGTTCCTCTTGCAACCAATAGGCATTACTGGCAAGTAGGCTCCATATCTATTTATTAATTCTGATAATTATTTTTTTAGTTTAATGCAACATTATCATACAATAAAATTTGTAAACATAAAACAAATAAAATAACTATCATATCAAATAATTACCTTTTTTTCATGTGCTCAACCTCAGGTATTGGTAAGTCTACATAAATTTTCGTTGCCATTGTTGATGATAGACAATGCATTCCTGAAATTTTCGTTGACTTTTGGTGATTTAAATTTTTAAAAAAATAAGTACCGTTAATTTAGATAATTTGTCAGAGGACTTACTATCGAATTTATCCACGATTACTGATGTGACTATAAGAATGATATATTTGTCTGTATCATGTAAGAATTCGTCTTTTATTTGGCTAGAAACATGTCCCCATAGTGTTACTCTTGTAAGTCTACCATCTTCGGTATCTATTAAAATTTCCCTTTAATTGCAGAGTGCCTAAATACTTACATTCTGAGTTCTAGTTTTGATACACCCACCAGTACGCCCATCACATCTACATTAACAACATTGCAATATGATTTTTTCAGTTGAAGATAACATAAGAAATTTATACAAATTATAATCTTTGATAAATTACCTGCAAAGCATGTCACGTCTCCGTTTCTTTTGTCGAGTTCCCTTAGATCAGTTAGAATGAATTTATACTTTGGAATATTGTTGTTGTTCATAATGTTAAATGCAACATGTGTGCAGCTAGTGAAGCGCATTAATAGATTCCCCCTAATAGGTCTCCACTTGACTTCAACATTTGATATTAAGAAGTTTTAAATTGTTATGATATTTTGTTCTTTTAGCTTCTCCATGTGATCTTTGTAATAGTCTATTGCCACAGCAACATGGATTTGTTGTTCCTATTTATTAACTAATAAGTCACCGTTTAAAGATGTATCAATAACATTAATATAATGAATCTACTTACATATTCATCAAGCAAAACCATATGAAAACTGTAAGTTTCGTCGTTGTTCGATAGCGTGGTATCCCATGTTCTTAGAATTCTAAAAGACTACACATTATTAGTTCCTCCCCATTGTTCATGCTCCATGGTTTTGTTGCTTGCTGTTAAGATTTTGTCACAACTAAGCTATGCTTATATTGTCATGGTCAAGGTTTCTTATATAGACGTCCATAAATCTATATTAAGAAACATAGTTGTATTTAATTCTAGAAGTTTTAATCTTTAGGAAATCGATTCCTATTATAACTCTCTTTCCTTTTCTAAAACTTATATCAAAGTGTTTCCATTATTAGTTGTGTTCTACGATTCTATGTTTTATCCCTTTTATTCTTCTTATTTCGGTCTGATCAAGCTTTCTGACCGTACCATATTGACCAATTTAAACATATTATCTATTATTATAAATCAAGGAGGCATTAATTGGACCTAGATTTGAAGTGAGGGGAGTTATTTGGGTTTAGATTGGCATTGATTGGATCTAGATTAGAAGCAAGGGGAATTGCCTGGACTTAGACTAATATTTCTAAGAATTGAATATTTTTGAGTAAGATCCTAGATAGATTTCCACTGATCAACATAGGGTAGCTTATGAGTCTAACGTATCCCAATAGTATGTAAATTTAAAATTGTACACATCCTTCAATTTTAAAATATTAGTTATTTACCATGATGACTATTCCTCAAGGACTTGTGGTATATATTAAGAAAAAATGAATAGGAAATCAATTCTCCAAAACTGAATTTATTTGACCTAAAAGAAAACCATAAAACACTCACAATGAATTAAAACACCGTAATCGATAGAAAAATCCAACATGACGTCCTCACAACTTATCTCAAAAACACAAAAATTTAAAACACTTGTTCTTTAGTTTTTTTTTTCTCCCAATATGCTTTCCAGTGTGTCCGTGTCTTTTTGTTCATGTTGAGGTTTCTTGTTTATTGAATGCATTGCTAGCTTGGACTTTCTCATTTCCTCCAGTATTCTTTTGTATCTTTTCTTTTCTTTATACTCATTAAGTTCATTGAGGTATAGATAGGTGTCTCTTGATTTGTTGCATAATTCTTCAAGCATTGCATGTTCTTCCTTTTCAGCCTCTGTCAATTGTTGCCATTTTTTTGATTTTTTTTAATACTTCAAGTAAATGAAGATGCTTGATGATGTAGCCTACATAATTGTTTTAGCCCCATCGATTGACTGTAATCCATTCTCGTAGAGGAATACTAAGACCCGATGTCAGTCAATGGTAAATTAGGTCAATATATTTTGGAACTAACGGATATAAAATTGTAAGTGTATAATGTATTATTTTGTTCCCTGCAATTGTTATAAAATATATATTAAAAGTAATATAGGAGTTCAAAAAATTATTGTCTAAGATAATAGATATACATGTTTTAATTTTGTGTCGAAAGCTGTGAAACTGTGTTTGATTGATGTCTTGTATGAACGACATTGTATCCAATATATAGACTCTAGAAAAGCTTGCTTAGGAAATCAACATTTCCATATAACTCAAATTGCATGTTTTAAGAGTCCCAATAATGTCAGTTTTTTTTTATCTAAGGAAACGTAGGTTGATTTAATGCACCTAATTAAAGAAACTTGAAAATCCATAAATGGAATTGTTACAACATATCCATATATAGAATTCCACCTGGAGGAGTACATAATAATGTTATTAAATTACAATATTTACTTGATTTGCTATTGAAGCATATATCATATACAATAACTCAATGTAGTTTCCTGAAAACTAAACCCTAGTTAAAATGATTGTAGCTGAATATATGCTATAAGATGTTTAAAGAAAACATCCATATTAAAATCTAAGAAAATTGCATTTCGAATCCATTTGTTTGATATATAATTGCTAATTCTGGTCATAATTTAATAATTCCTCGCCCAAAATGAACGTTATTTCTTTATATATTATACATCTTGTGTATGTTTTTAGCAAATTTCGTCAGTGGATGGCCCTTTTCAACCGACACTCTGAGCAACTAAGTCTCAAATGTACATAATTTACTTTTTTGTACCATTACATAGAAAACAAAATTATGTCCGCGTTGGTGCAGTATAAAAACGATTATATTTCGAAAGGTTTTGGAACACATATTTACCAATCAATGAAACAAAGGACCGTCAATGCACTACTAACTAACATAAAATTAAAATTATATATTATTTCCTGGTTGACCAAAGATCTAGCTTTCATCTGGGGGTAGGTCTCTTGTGCTAACATGGCTGTTATAGTAGCTTGAGTAGCGTCAGGAGGTTGAGTTTCATCACCATAACTTGGAAAAAACCCGAAGGAAGCTGAGAACTGGATGCCCCAACGTCTTGAACGGGCTGATATCCTGTGAAGCCTCCTACTCTTGCAGTCGGGGGGTATAAAGATTTGAAAATATTGGATCACCCCATGGAGTCGTAAAATCCAATCCTTCTCCGGACTCAGGTGTCGTAAAAGTTTCTTGCACATTATTTGGTGTGTCAGCACTTCTTTGATTGCTTCTACGACTTCCTATGGTTCTAGGACTGCCTCGACTTGGTTGACTATAATGACTTGATTGACTTGGTTGACCTAGACTGGATTCATCTGGAATATCAAGACTCATTGTGTTCATAATTTAGGTCAGGAGCCCCATGTAATATTTATTTATTTGCTATGATCGCTAATGATAATCGTTCAACCTTTCCCGCATTTGCTGTTATGTAGCTTCTACCCGCAATACGGATACGAACGGTCCATAACTTGAGAAATAACTGGAACAGTGATACGCTCCCCTTGTAGATTGATATTCGACACCTCTCACTCAAACGGTGGGATAGCTGACGGAGAAGATGAACCTCACTGGCCACTGGGATAAACAAAGAAAGTGGGCGTTGCTGGTGGAGGTTGGGATGGAAGAAACCCGAAATCAAGTGACAGTCTACCTAGAGCTGGCACATCCATCACTCCCACATGTTGCGGCTCTATGGCAATGTTAGGCTTGATAATCTTGCTGAACCAACTGATATAATCATCATCGTTAATAGGGGCCACGACCAAGGCATCATCATGTTCCCATTCTTGAACATTTTGCATCAACAAACAGTAATCCGCATAGAAAATTTCCCCGCTTGGAAGTAGGTCGATTTTCTTTATTGTTCTCCGTTGAAGTTGTAGAAGGTGTCTTTCCCAAAGTACCAAACACCTTTCCAAATTGAGTATTGTAAATCACAGATTGACGTAAACTCAATTGTAGCATCCTTTGAGCAGGTTCACTGTGGTATTATGGATGATCCTCATACGACATAGTAATAAAATTTTGACTTGTTCTACACACTTGTTGAATCCTTTGAGCCAGCTCACAGTGTTGACCGTCATCGGGATGACCTGAAATCCAGTTTTCAGTCCGGTACTTCCCTATAATTGGAAAAACAACATCTGGTTGTAGAAGAGCAGGTTCACCAACACGAAAGTAAGTGTACCACCAATACTGTGAAAACATTGGAAAATTTAATTAGTTAGTAATGTACATTTAAAAGTTTAAATTTTTTAAAAAATAATTAGCTTTTTACCTCCAAGATTTCCCAAAAACAATTCAAACTTGTTCTTGAGCCCGTGCAATTATCGAGGCCAATGTATACTGGAGCTAACTCTAAATTTTCTAGCACTTCGAAAAAACCAACAGGTGTCACTGGGCTAACATTTAGAAAAAACATAGTCCTAACACGTATAACACAAACACTCTTTCGAGCTCAACAAAGTGCTCAGCTTTCTCATATTCAGGATCTGCAACAACATTGCCTGCATAGCGTTTTAAAAAAGCTTTTAACCCAGAGACTCCGATTCCACCAGCATGGACAATTATGTGAGTATCATTTCCTTCGTCATCATCACAGTACAATACATGACGTTGTTTCCATTTATTTTTTTCTTTGCCACTTCTGTTGGTCATATGGAACCATCTCTCTCTCACATAGTATTCCCGTCAACATATAAATATCTAACGACGTAACTCCTACAAACAACATTTTGAAATTAAATTTCGTCTATCCTAAAGTTTACACTATCTAATGTTTGAATAATCTAAAGTTTGCATATATAAAACCAAAAATAAAAATGCAAAAAATTAATTAGAGAAAAAAAAAACTTATCGCATTCGAAATCCTTGAAATATAACGTATTTGTAGTCTTCCACCAACGTTTTAATAATACTTGAACAACAGCTGCCCTATGGTGCTTAAGGGTGAACAAATATAAACGATACCACGGATATCTGAGGACTCTTTCTTTAACTGCACCAGGAAGCCACTCATACACTGTAGCAATTTCATTCTACCCACCTCTTAGCTTGGTATACGCAGTTTTCTCTTGATGACCTGATATATGACCATCCACTACACCAGTACCCGCAAGCTGTCTAACCTGTTGGAACCCCTCATCTCTATTATGATCCCAGTTCACTCCACTCCCTGGGCCTTCCCTTGGTTGTATTTTTTTGTTTCTTTTATTTCTTAACAAACTCATTGTGGCAGAAGATTTTTTTTTACAGTAAAAACTTTAAATTAAAATTTACTGAAAAGGATTTTGGTAGAATTGGATGGATTTTAATAGAATTTGATGTGAAAATATGGAGGAAAAGCTGTCTATTATAAGCAGTAGAGAGTTGGTCTTGGACGATGAAAACTATGTCACGCGATAAAATATTATCGCCAATGACCAAGACTTGATCGCTAGCGATAAACACTATATCGCTCGACATAGTTTCCATCACTTAGAGTTTTTTCCATAATGACGCATTCTGTTTATCCAGTCAGGTGATTGGACAAAATAACCCATTTAATATGGGTGCATATGACTTGGCCTTACTCCTTGAACAGGCTCACCAAGACACCAATCCCTACCATAATGCTAGGGCTGTCAATGGAACGGATATTGGCTCAGCCGTATTCGATATCCGATATCCGGTAATATCCGACGGACATTTAACCTTCATATCCGATTCCGTTTCGTTAAGATTATCGGATATCCGATAATATCCGGTAAATATCCGATAGCCGATAAAAATCTTATAAACCTGTTTTTTCACATAAACACATTAAGAATTTATATCAAAACAGTATGATTACAGTGCAAAAGCACCAAGAGACTCAGTTGTGAATACAATGCCCGTTAATGAGTGGATATTTACAAGTGGTATTACCACTTCTGGTAAACCAAAATATGTAGCCTGTATTTGGTTATTGAAGTCTTTTTGCCAACGGTATAACATTTGAAACACCCTGGAGACTGGAGAGGTTAAGCTCTATTTCTGAGGGGGCAAACCGAAAAAAATTCAAACTCCTCTCATATTGTGCAAGGCATGCATAAGAATCTTGCAGTTAAGGAGCAACCCTGGTGATTCAATGTCCAATGACACTCATCTATGCACTTGACTCTGTTGTACGCCATATGGAAAATATGCCACTGCTTCTGGCCCATACTGAAATTGGGCATCAACATTGGGTTGCACCTGAAATGTATGAAATAACTTTGTTGATATTAGAACATTTAGTACATATCATAACTGATCTTAGGCTTGGAGGGTTAGGATGGGAAGTGTGGAACATGTCTGAAAGCATCTTCCACTAAGGAAGGATTTGTCTGTTCCCAGAGGTCAGTCATTACTTCCCCGGAAGTTAAAGTTGGGGAATATTAGGAGACATCATAAGTTGATAGGTGCAAAAACATTAGGACACGCACACATACGTACCCGTCTACAAAGTTAACCTAATATCTAGGCAATAACTAAAATTCTACGAGCATAGTTAATAGAAGACCATTAATGACATTAACACTTTTGCCAAGCTCCTCAATAACTTATAAACAAAAAGAAAAGGGGTTCATAATGATAAATGATTCACACGATTGAAACATTGTGAAGCTATGAACTTGAAACATG
Source organism: Papaver californicum (assembly GCA_023531435.1). Taxonomy (NCBI): domain Eukaryota; kingdom Viridiplantae; phylum Streptophyta; class Magnoliopsida; order Ranunculales; family Papaveraceae; genus Papaver; species Papaver californicum. The sequence continues at coordinate 907,457 of JAJJMC010012356.1, read as the reverse complement.
AAAGTAAGCACATACCATCTGATGCATGTTATAAGGATCGATATATGAAGGTCCAACTCCCACATATCCCATCTGAGAATTTCCGTAGCTTCCAGCATATACATGACCTGAAATGATTCAAATTAAGTATAGTTTGTTCTCAACAGTTCGAATAAAAGTAAACAAACACATTCCCCCTATCTCAATTTGTCAAAGTTTGCGAAACTCTAAACTGAACAAGTATTAGTTCAGACTTCAGAGCATCTAATACCTGGGTTTGGAGCAACCATCAAAGAAGCATTAGCTGCATTTGCTGCTTGAGCTTTCTTCTCTGCATCAGCAAGCTCCGAACACATTCACACGACACTTAAGAGAGGCAGATTAAGCTTACACATCACATAGGACTGCAAGATTAATGATATAACAAATAACATAGAACTGCAAGATTAATGATATAGCAAATAACAATCTGCTATGAAGATAGGCAAGGAACAAAGGGTTATACCAGATAAAGGATTAAACAGAGAAAAGAAAACTAGTAGTAGATAAAAGCACTAACAAAATAAGATTACAATTGATTACAAAGTCTAAAACAGGACAATCTAATTCAAACAAGTCTAGGCTAAGTACTAACTAAAAAGATTACAGAAGATTACTAGAAAACCAGAAGGTCCAGAACAAACCAAGAAACAAAACTAGGGAAAGAGCAAGAAGATTAAAAAAACAAACAGAGTTCATTGACTCTTAGGCTTCCTGCTACAACCAAGTTACTACTGGGGGGTTTTGTTTCCAGGCATATATTGATCCTATGGGGGGCTGAGAGGGTTTTTCTCCTCCTTTTTTCTGTTGTCTTCATCTGAATTCATAACATTGGAAGTTTGGACCTTGAACCAATTGTGAGGTTGTTGATTTAAAGCAATTGAAGTCTCAATTACTGCAATGTCTCCAAAATCAGCATGTCTACTAGATTCTGACTGAAAACTGTGCAATCACTTAGAAACTACTGATTAGGTTTCAAGGTGATGAAGAATAGCACTTACCAGTAACCTGAACCTCGTAGTCGTGGTGGTGATTATGATGAAGCACGAGTAGCTGTGGTCCTGTGGCTGCGGATGAAGAGGCGGAAGAGAGAGGGAGAGGCGGAAATTTTTTTTCTCAAAGAAAACCTAATTTTAGATCGAACACGAGAGGGAGGAAGCTGGAAGAACATTAAATTTTTAGTTTTTGTTACACCTTACTTACATTCTTATCGGATACAGATAATATCCTATAGCATAATGACTTATCCGGTTCCGTTTCGTTAACCCTTAATATTCGATAGGAATATCCGTATCCGATATCCGATATCCATTATAGCGGATAATATCCTATATGATCCCGGATTATCGGATTCGGATATCGGATTTCGGGTAAAGATTGACAGCCCTACCTACTGCTCCTGTCTACTGGGCTGGTATTTCTTAAGATAAAGGGTGTAAATGGTATTTCCGAAGCGGCACATCGCATCCCGAATATAAATGGTTAAACCCGGTTTCCGTCTTAAAAAAAAGCAGAACAGATAGATTGTAGTTACAGAAGGGATTCTGAATAACTAGTTAGGGTTTTGAATTGTAATTTCCTTTCAGAGCCGAGAGCTCTAGTTACAGAAGGGATTCTGAATAACTAGTTAGGGTTTTGAATTGTAATTTCCTTTCAGAGCCGAGAGCTCTGAATTCAAATTGTTCGTAGTATAGACCCATTAAGAAATTATAATGGAAGGTGGTGATTATCAGGCGTTTAATGTTAATTTCAGTGTTGATGGAGCGGCAAAGTTGAGGGAAAGAGTGAATCAAAAGTTACAGGAGTTCATGGGTGACTATACTGACGACACCCTTGTGGTATCTCTCTCCCTCCCTCTCTCATTAAGTGAATTATATTTGCCCTAATTATTATTTTTAAAATCTACGATGTTCTGAATCGGTAGTTTTGGTGATTACTTTCGTTTATTCGTTACGTGATTAAAAAGTTGGACTTTTGACTCTTAGAGATGTAGCTTGTATATATATAACAAGAAGAAATATCGGAGTAATTTGGGAATTAGGGGTTCACATTAATATCCTGGTTTCTATTTGTTATAGATGAGAACAAAGCAGAACTACAACTCATAAGTGGATGAATTTCAGAAAAGAAATTTCATATCAAGAAGGAAACACAAGTGATTAAACGGATCCATTCTGATTATAGTAATAATTGTTTTGCCCTGTAAGTTGAGAGCAACACATAATGATAGTAATTACAACCAACCTATCTGTAGCTTCATTGTTAGTACAGATTAACTGATTTACACATAAGGAATAATTGAAGTGTCACCTAGTGAGATTCTTTGTTAGATGATGCTACCTTGAAAACTTTTGAACTGTTAGGTGATGCTACCTTGAATTTTTTTGAACTATCACCTCATAACATTATTTTTAAGTTACATTTTTTTGTGGTTTGTCTGTGGTTAGCATCTTCCAACGGAACGTTAGCACCGAATAGTTCTAATCATTTAGTGACCAAATGGAGCCTGTTGTTTGACTTTTATTTTCTTACATTTTCCATTTCATCTGGTAGTTTGGATTTTTCTCTTTGTTTCTGGTTTTCATATTTGATCATTTGAACCTTTTAATCAATCCTTGACATGATTTTTGCTATTTTTCCTTTCTTATTGTGCTCTGCCACTGAGAATAATGCTGCTTTTATATGCCGAAGGCTATATATGCTTTTTTACTCCAACAAAAAAATATTTAGAAAGTTACCGAGTATGTATTAAAATCTTGACTTTGAGTGATTTGTTGTTGAGATCAATAATTGTACCCCTCAGCATGAAATTACTAGATCCTAGAGATTAAGCTTGGTAAGGAATCATCCAATTTTGGATTAGTGAAGTAGTGAGATTTTCAACTTGCATATGCAGGAATATGTTATTGTATTACTCAGAAATGGCAGACACAAAGAAGAGGCAAAGAATGAGCTGAATGTGTTTTTGGGGAGCGACAGTGACTTTTTTGTAAATTGGTATGTCATTTCTTTCCTGGATATTTTCTTGGTTTAACTTGAGATTAGGGACAATTTAACAATGCCTGTGATGTTCTGACCCTCAGAATTCCAATCTTGTTTTTTAGGTTGTGGGATCATTTGTCTTCAAATTTGCATTTGTATGTTCAACAACAAGAGCGTTATCTGGATGGAGATCGTAAGGGAACTGTTACATCTGGGGATGAAATTGAAAACAATGATGCACATCCTTTTGATATTGATCTGGAAACAGACAAGTCTGCAAAGGAATCTAAGAGCCGGCGTAATAGAGAATGGAAAGGATTGGTGAGGGATGTAGCTGAACCACCCCCTCTTCGAAGCTCTGAGGTTGAGAGTTTTCATGTAGATGAGAAAAATCATCACAAAGTTAGTCATCTAAAACGACCTCATTCTCCCAGACCTCCTGTCCCGAAAAAACGCAGTAGGCAGGATGAGCGACAGTCTAAGGTTAGGATTTCTCATATTTTAATAATTTATTTAGCTTCACTCTAAAGCTTGTCTTGCTGTAAGCTTTAAGATGCCACTAGGGTATTACATATTACAAATTTTTTCACTCCAAATTAAAACATTTAGATAATGAAAGAATTGGGCTGAAGGGTAGAAAGGAAAAACTGTTTCCCTCTATGATTTGGCACTATCTTTTCCTCAGCTTCTGGTCTAGTCATTTACACCCCCCCACCCACCCCCAAACTAGTGGGTTTTTTTATGCTCTGTGTTGCTGTATGTAACTATGTATTGCCACAAATCAATTAAAGAGAAAATTAAAATAAACAATTTCTAGTTGAAGCCAAAAAAAAAGGTACTGAAGCCAAACTGAAAGGCCTTTCCCGTGACCAGATTCCTTTCTTGCTTTTAGGTTCAAACTTGTTTGTTTTATGTCGTGCCTGGTTTCCATCTGTCTATGAAGAGAGATGTTTGATTGTGATGGGAAACCTAGGAGAAACTTGGCAAAAAAGAAGGTTATGTTAATTTGGAGCGTAAATAAAATAAGCGATGTAACTGGCGTTTTGCCCATAAATAACCATTTTGAATATAGATCCCTATATTTCCTTAGCTGTGTTGGCTGCTTACATTAAGTTTATGTTATTGAAAGATTCTATTTAGCTGATACGTTTTGCATTAGTTGACGTTTTGTACTAGTGGATGGTCTTGATGACTTGATCTGCCATATCGGCTGGGTTGATTCCGATGGATAAAGTATGACTTTTTTGTATTGTTGAAGTATCAACTTTGAATTTGTTCTTGATGGGGTTCATTGCATTGTCTAGGATGGTGATTTCTGGCGAGCATAAATTAGACAATGTAATTGAGAAAGATTGGTTCAAACTGCTAAGGCTGTATGACTTTTAGAGAAGTAGATGAGGTTGCTTTTTCATGTAATTTTTATTCGTTTTTGTAATTTTATTTGAAAACAGTACTACCGAATTCTTCTTGATAAACAAGTTTAAAACTAATTTAACTTGTTTAAATTGACAACTTCTGTTGTTCATGTCTATTCTTCTCTTAAACTGCTCTTGCCAGCTAACCTATGCTCCTTCCTAGCTGGGTGGCTGCTGGTCAACTAAACATATATAACAACGAACACTATCTCCCACACTTCTCTGTCTTCTCTAATACATTTCTGAATTTTCTGCAGAGGGAAGTACCTTCCCACCCGAGAATGAAAGCTCCTAGTCGTTTGCTTCAGTTTGCTGTTAGAGACGCCGTGGGAACTATAAGGTCACCAATCTTGAAAACGAAACCCACCCTAAAGCGTCTTCGGTCAGTGGTTTCTGCAACATCCGGGGATACGATTCAGGAACACCAGCCACAGGGGATAAGATCTGTTGCAAGAGTGTCTAGTGCGATGGCAACTGCAATGAAAGCTTCAGCTGAGGCTGCAGAAGATGTTACTAAAGTTAAAGGAGTTAAAGGTTCTAATGTGTTTGACCGATTAGGGCATGATATGGAGGCATTGGAGATGACTAATCAGAAACTGGAATCCAACAGAGCCTTGATGGCAGATGCAGATTATGAAGATTTTGATCACATGCAGCAAGTGGCCCTCCCCAGTTATATTCGAAGTGAAGATAGTGGAGAAAATATGACAATGTTGGACATGAAAACAAACAGAGCAGATGATTATAACTTGGATGCTGAATATGGCAGCATTAATGGTGTTGGACGTAGAGCTGTGAAGGGTTCTAGATCTGGCACATCTCTTGGAAACAAAGAGGATAGCTCACTGACGGTGCAACGCAATGTAGCTAATAACAAGGATGATGTTATGAGGAGAACAAGGGTAAAAACTCAGAATCCATCTTCTGCTGTACCAAATGCTTCTCGTAAGGTTGTGAATATATCCATGAATGTAAATACATGGAAACCACCACATTATCAGGTTTCACGAGATTTTTCAGAAATGGAGCATCTGAAAGCTAAGATTCAGGAGAATGAAGTTGCAGCAAGAACTGGTGGTGTTCGGTTCTCGAAAGAGAACAGCACAACCATGTCGGTGAAGGAAAATGTGAGTTACCTCTCCTAAAAAGTTGCAGTATAAACAACCACCCTCTACTTCCAACTCCAACTCCATATCTCTATCTTTTTCTTTTTTTTTTGGTAATGTAACTCTGAAGGGTCTCTTTTAAACAGGAACAACCTGGTTTTAATATGCAGAAAGAGTCTCAACTGAACCTGTCATCTTCCCCTGGTAAGCTGGCTTTATAGAAAAAATTGTAACTTCAATTGATATTAGACAATTACTCTATTAGTATCTCTTTTATAGTAGATGTAATAGTCGACGGAGAAGCTGTGAGTTGTTTTTTATTTAAAAACTCTATTTTGGGCTTTCTCACCGTTTATAACACGAAATTCTTCTGGATTCCTGTTTGTGTGTTGATTACGTATTTTACTTTGCAGTTTTGCTTAGAATGTACATCTTAGGATTGAAGTCTTTCTTATGATCATGCAGGTTCATTTTCTGCTGGTCGTCTTTCAAAGGATGCTGATAGTCGGGCCATTTTTGTTAACAATGTACGTAAATAGTTTTGTGCTCTAATTGTATTAGTGAAGGAAGGAATCAAGTGGTTGTTTTCTGATAACTCATTGAGTATTCTTTTTTTCAGGTCCATTTTGCTGCCACAAAGGACAGTCTTTCTCGTCATTTCAGTAAGTTTGGAGAGGTGCTCAGAGTCGTTATAGTGACAGATGCCACCAGTGGGCTCCCAAAAGGGTGAGGAAAGGGATCTATTCGTCCATTTCCTTTCTATTGTACAAGTTACACTTGTATAATTTGATATGCTCTTTTTTATGAATAAATTGCTTTAAACTTATGGAAAATGCTTTCTTTTGAGCAGGTCTGCATACATAGAATTCACGTGCAAAGAGGCAGCGGATCAGGCTCTTTCTCTGAATGCCACCTCCTTTATGTCACGCATTCTCAAGGTATAAATTATTCAAAGATTTATGTTGTACATATCAGGCTGTAAACGCTGTTTAAGCTTTAGTGCTTATGTTTCCTGTACATAAATAAAAACAATTTCTCTGGTGTTTCCACTAAACAATTTATTACAATATCAAGTAGTACTCTTCTCTGGTGTTGTGCATATTTGAGATAATTGACCACGTTGTATATCCACTAAAATATGGTGTGATCCTTGGATGTTTAGTAGAAAAATGTGCATCCCTTAGTCCTTGGACTCGCAATTTCATCCTGGCATATGTGAACCTAGTTCAGTTAGCCGGTTGAAGTGGGAGGATTAGGGTTGTTCTTTCACCCACCAAAGCGCAGCTGGCCAGCAGGTGTGCCAAATGTTGAAGTTATGTCTCTCTCCTCCCACTACCCAAGTGATCAGAAGAGGGGGGGCTCTGGAAGCACCATTATGCAAATCTTTGTTTGTTGCTATCCACCTAAAGAAAAAGCTAATTTATTTATGGGAAGGTCTTGAAGGTGTCTATACTGCAAGACTTGGATCACATATTTTAGCCATAATCTAGGGACTCTAGAGTTAAGAAGGAATTTATAAGGATGCTCTGTTTGAGCTACATAAAAGAACCCATAATGTTCCTTGGTTATTTTACACCGTGAAATCACTCTTGTAAAGCTGTTGTAAATGTGTCCGAAATTTTTCAATTTCTGCTAGCAGATCATCGATTCGAGGTACAATACAATAGAATAGTATCGTGAAAACTGCTTCTTGGTGTTTTTGTTCTCTCTATTAACGTTATTACGGCCATCTTTATGGACATAACAATACAATAGTATCGTTTTCACCTCTGCTCCTGCATGTGTGCATGAGGCTTGTGTTTCTGTGTGTGTGGTTATTTATCATGCCTTCTCATTTTGTAGGTTGTGAAGAAAAGCTCAGCCTCTCTAGAAGTAAGTCCTGCTATGACTAGGCCACATGTTGTGCATGCCTCTCCATTTCCTGCTGCAAGGCTTCCAAGAGTTCCTTTTCCAAGAGCTCATGCCGCTGCATTTAGACCCCGTCTTCCTCTCAAAACTGGTGCTCGGAGCTTGCAGTGGAAACGTGAATATCCCGAGGGTTCGACCAATCCTCAGAATGGTGTTCCTCTCCCTACAAATAATGTTCCATCTCCTACTGCTAGAAGTCTTACTTATGTTCGCACAGAGGCTAAACCTGTTGGGAATTCAGGGAATCCATAACTTGAATCCGTATTCATTTCGTTCCCAAGATGTACCAACTTCTACTATGCGGAATCCCAATTACCTGTCGAATATGACTGGGAAAGAGCAAACTTGAAATCGTGGTGACATTGAACTGGTAATTGCTTAAATATGGTCGGGTATCAAAGATATAACACGGTCTTCACATGGTAGCCAGTTTTACATTGAAGATTTGCTTTGAAGAAGTGAAGCGGGAATTGGTGGAAATTCTTTATCTTTGCAGAAGGAGAAGGAAGGTTTTTTGTTTAGCTAGTACAAAGATATGGAGAAGTGGGGAATGGAAGAAAAGGCTTGGATGGTTCTGTTATCATTCTTTTGGTATAAGTACTTGGAACTTGAGTTGAGAGGATTAAGAAGAAGAAAATAATAATTAGGTGATAATTTGGGTTTGAGAGATGGATGTTGAAATTCTTGAACAGTGTAGAATCATTTGCCAAGAAAATGCAAGAAAATGCATTTATTGACTGTGGATACTTATTTCTCTCTTTTTTTATATTAAATATGAGTTACTTTGGACGACCGAAAAAACAGAAGAATTGGAGATTTGAGCCGATCTAAGTTCAGGCATGTTTTTCACTTTATTTGATGAACATATATTTGTAAATTGAGTGAATTTCAAACTAACCAAACCCAAGGTGGACTGCATTCGCAAGAGCTCACATCACAACAAAGCCTTGATACTGAAGAGAGCCTGAACCCTAGACCACCAACCTACGCAAAGAAAAATATCTCAACCCTAGACCACTAACCTATACAAAGAAAAATATCTCGAATAAGATTTTATTTTCTTAACCCTAGACCACCAACCTATGCAAAGAAAAATATTTCGAATAAGATTCTATTTTTTTCGGATGGGCAGATAACCTCTCATCCTCTTTAACAACAAGCACATAATGGAAACAATTAACATTCCTCGTACCTACATTAAAGGAATGGTTTAACAACTCCTATCATGACAAATTAGATTCCACAATTCACATCATTCGAACAAAACCAAAGTCAATCTTTCCAAACAATGGTGGATATCCTCTCTCAGTTCCACTTCAAATGAGGGTCCATGGTTATTCTTTTGTTCCACGTTACGTGGTAGTTTTCAATTTTTCTACAAAAGTACTAATAATATCCTAACATTTTGTCTTCGAACTATAAATTTATATATAAATGCACTAGTAACAATTAATGTTTGCAGATTTTTTCAAGGGCATATATGAATAAATTTCATATCTTTCTCCATTTTTTAATCTTCTTGAAACTCTCAAACCATCATCTAAAGCGGAACGGAGGGAGTAATACCCTATTACCTACCAATAGTTGGATACAAGACAAAATATCACAATTACCTCTTTTGGCAGCAACCAGAATCATAAATATCTACCTCTGGACGAGTCACCTGATAAAATCATCTGGCCAAACACAAAATCTGGAAATTACACCACGACCTCAAGTTATACCTGTCCAACCCCAGATACTAATCAAATACCCCAAAACACCTTACCTCAGATACTAATCAAATACCCCAAAACACCTTACCTGATACCAAGTTCCTGTGGACATTACCGTGCCTATCAAAAATACTTTTATTTTTTGTGGAAACGATAAATAAGGGGTGACCCACTTTCAACACCCTCTACAAAATCCGTCTCACAAATACCAACCTCTGCCCAAAGCGTAACACAGCACCGGAAACGAGGATACATATTCTTACACAATGACGGATTGCATAGGCAGCTTGACATCTACTTCTAAACCACCTATCCAACCACTCTAATTCCAACAGTCTTTTGTCCAACTATATTAACCCAATATTCACAATACAACAAGGGGTGAGCAACGGATGGATACAGATTTGGTACCATCCGCGTCCAGTTCATCAAAATGACAGATTTTAGAAATGCATCCGCGTCCAATCCATTACCCAATGGATTTAATACCCACGGGTGAGCAGATGAACCGGTTGGCTGCAGATGGATTTGCAAATTTCATAATATAATAACAAAATACTTATTTTTAAAACTCGTATTACTTAAATTTGAAAGAGTATCAAGTTACTACAATATAACAACGTTAAAACATAACTAAACAAGATTAATTCAACGACTTTCCAACAACCAAAAATAAAATATTCAATAATATGAAATACTCCTCCGATCAATCCAAGTTACTACACGGGTGGTACATCTCTCATCCGCTGACTCTTACAAGTTTAATAGTGATAATACAATTCACGGATATGCAAAAGATATATTAAACATCGAACCTGTTGAATTTCCATAGCATTATGTAGTATTACAGTGCAAAGAGTTAAAGAACCGTGACATGGTGGCACCATATCAGTTAGGAAGTGATCAGTGTAATCAGTATACTCACAACAGTTAGCATAATGCAGTGAGATTAAAGATCTATTTTCTCAGTTGATAAATCAGACTGTGTAAATGATTTTTATTCTTCATAAATGACTTGTTTCATTGGAATACAAATAAATGGAGGAGATCAAAAATTGAATTTTATTTTGTTTAAATCAACTCTTTCCTCTGATGAGGGTTCACAACAATAACTGCACTTACCAATTTTGTTTCCTGCAATTTAAAAGTGTTCTCTGGTGAAGTGGTTAATCATTTAGTTTAATCTTCATCTCTTCTTAACCATCCAATTCATTATTTGCTGGACTGCAGGCAAGACATGCTGCCTCAAAAATAGTATCTCTTCCCTGATGGCTCCACTAGTTTCTCATCTCTCCCTCCAACCCGCCTGTAACCTGTCATTTTTATATTTTAGGTTTTGAACATATAAGTTAAAAATGAGAGGGTTGTCAGGGAACACTCATATCACTACTCCTCCTGGCCAGGTGTCCAACAGATGAGTGATGTATCACCCGCGTTCAACCCGTAAAAATAACCGGTTTTAAAAATTCATCAATGTACAATCCACCAAAACGTAGACCGGATATCCACCCGCTAAAATTCGGATTGTACCGGATGAAATCCGTGAATATGGTTGTTTTGCTCACCCCAAAATATAACAAAGTCTACAAATAAAAGGCCCACATTTGGTCACCACTTCTTTCTGTTTCTTATTCTGGTCCTTGTTGTTCACCAGAAATGAACTCATATATCAGAGAAGACAACAATATCCGACAGGCATTCTACAGCTGGCGATACACCTACAACAAGAGTTTACTTGGGCAAGAGGGGTAATGTCCCAACATCTTCCGGATACCCCACCATCGCAAACTAAAACAGTACTACACGAATTACAACAACAACCTCAGTTGGGTGGGTTCCTCCGTTACTAAAATGAGTGAAGATAAACACAGATGAGGAAGTTTGAGGTCACCATAGTTATGTCGGGGCATATTACATCTGCAGAGACTTCACAATAACGACACTGACAGCTTGGGCACAACCTCTAGGGATTACCACTGCACTGATGGCATAAACATGGGCTATGCTGATGGCAACAGGAACGACGACAAACAAACAATGGACCAAGGTGTACTACAAAACAGACTTGGAAAACCTCGTATGCTTCAACATAACCAATACAGAGACACCTTGGTATATCTCGAGTATGATAACAAAATCAAGCAACAGATAGGCCAAACCCTTATCGAGAAGAAAATAAGGCGACATATGGATTAGAAAATCAAGCAGCGGATGCAAGTCAAATAGAAACAATATCAACTACAATATGGGATCATACTGTCCCAATTTTTTTACATCAAATTGTAATGGACTGATTCTATAGGTACTACATATCCCATGTAATTCCGTTATAGTTTTATACTCCCTTTGTTCCATTTTAGATGAGGGTTTAGAGTTTTCACATAATTTAAAGACCTTAGAGAAAGTCTTTAAACATGAATTGTCATTACTAGATTTAAAATAAAACTTATAGTTCCAAGACAAAATATAAGAGTGTTGTTGTAAGTTTTATAGAAAAATATGAAAACCCTCAAATGTTATGGAATTGGAAAAATCCATAAACCCTTGTCTAAAATGGAAAGTAAGGAATAAAATTTATATGATAAAAAATAATAATAAAAAAAAATGAATCAGTTCGTCAGAAATTCACCAAACTTCTGTCGACGACTTCTGGTGAAACCATACATATTTGATCCACTTCTTTCGAGTATTTTTTTATGCACATTCTTCTAAAAAAATACTACCTACGTTTTAGGGAAAGAGTTACTATTATTTTTTTAAATTTACTTATTTTTAGGTTAAAATAAAAAAACAATAGTATCATTTTTCCATGAGAATATATATTTGACATGTTCCTTCGTTGATTGATTAACAACTGACCCATTACCATTTATGTTTAGAATACGGCAAACCAAGGTTATATCTGTCCGTGATATTCCCTCGCAGGCCCGTACTCTCTGTATTCTCTTGTACGTGAAAAGGTGTTATAACATATAACAGGACTTCACAAAATCAAATTACCTTGACGAAACTTAAACCAGAAAAAACAAGAAGCAAAGAATGGATTCACAGTTACAGTTACAGCAACAGCAACAATGGGCGATGATGAGTGCTCAACCACAACAACACCAACATCACATTCATCAACAACAACAACAACAACCACAACCACAACCACAAATATGGGGAGTTGGTGGTGCTCCTTCTCAGCCGTATCATCAACCACCTACTCTTGAAGAGATTAGAACACTTTGGATTGGTGACTTACAGTATTGGGCCGATGAAAATTACCTTCATAACTGCTTTGCTCATTCTGGAGAGGTATCTCCTTCTCCCACTCTCACTCTCGAGGTTTTGTTTACTTTTAGGGTTTCTGCTATGCTATTGTTGTTCTATATTATGTTTGTTTTTACAGAATTTATATTTTCTAGGGTTTCTTTGCTTGTTTGAACTGAAGGGTTTTGTTGTGATTCCTGGTGGTACACGTTTTGTGTGTGGGTATGGAAGGAAGGAAGGAAGGGGTTTGAAGGAATGATATTCCTTTATGTACCCCAAGTTTGTCTGTTTTCTTTTGTTAGATTATCGTACTGAAACTTTATTTCATTTTGAATGGAACTTTTGCAATGGAATTGAGTATCATATTGGTGATTAGTCCCATATTTGGGTATGGGAAATTTTATACTTAAATTCTTGTTGCTGGTGCTGTATATAAAGTGGTCAATATTGTTTCATTGAATAGGTACTTTCAATCAAAATCATACGTAACAAGTTGACTGGACAACCAGAAGGATATGGCTTTGTTGAGTTTGCCTCTCATGCTGCAGCAGAACGATTTCTTCAAACTTATAATGGTACACAAATGCCTGGAGTTGAACAAACATTTAGGTTAAATTGGGCATCTTTTGGGATAGGAGAGAGGCGCCCTGAAGCTGGACCTGAACATTCGATATTTGTAGGGGATTTAGCACCAGATGTGACTGATTATTTGTTGCAAGAGACATTTCGAATTCAGTATCCATCAGTGAGAGGCGCAAAGGTTGTCACTGATCCCAACATTGGGCGTTCGAAGGGTTATGGATTTGTTAAATTTGCTGAAGAGATGGAAAGAAATCGAGCTATGACAGAAATGAACGGGGTGTATTGCTCCACCAGGCCAATGCGTATAAGTGCTGCAACTCCAAAGAAGACAACTGGTTTTCAGCAGCCATATACAGCTGCTAAAGGTAATCATCCTGATCCTGTTTAGTGTAAAGAGAGTAAAATTAGTTTAATGAAGCAAAAAGAATTATCTTGTTTGTGAGCAGTTATCTATTTTCATGCACATAGCCAATTGCCTTCTTCCTTATACCTTGGTTGGGATTGCTTAGAATTAAGAGCAGGTAAGGAAAACAAGGGAGAGAGATCAGCTTAAACTAGTTATGCTATTCGTGCTTTCATTGCAAGTGGAGTTTATCTACTTCTTCAAATTCAGGGCACTTGGTTATTGTGTTTTAATTTGTATTATTACTACAAGTGTTATTCATTGTTTTCTACCAATTTTTTTCTTTGATCAATTTGTTCGGTAGGATAATTGATTGTTTCTTCGACCTTGTTGATTTTTGTTTCAAATTTTAGATAAGTGAGTTATATTTATTAAAGCTAATTGGCGAAAAGTACAAAGTCTGGACCTTGTTGACCTTGTTGCTGTAGTACTATTCATTCACACTAAGTTCTGTTGACAAACAGATTAATCTCAATAAAGCATTCACATTCTCTTCATTAGCAATGCCATAGATGTCCATCTACAGTTTGTTCCTAATTCTTCAAAAACTTATTAAATTTTTCCACTTGGTGTTTGTTGACAGCCTATCCAACACCAGCTTACAGCACACCAAGTGTGCAGCTTCCAGTGGCAGACAATGATTTGAATAACACAACCGTAAGTCAAACACTGCAGCTTTTGTGTACTTATTTTCCCGAAGGTTTTATTTTCTCACTTGTTTTCGTTATGTGCAGATATTTGTTGGTGGTTTAGATCCAAATATCTCAGAAGAGGAACTGAGGCAAATCTTTTTACAATTTGGGGAGCTTGTGTCAGTAAAAGTACCACCGGGTAAAGGTTGCGGCTTTGTACAGTTTGGGACTAGGTACAATTGTAATCTAGTTTGCTTTCTTATATAGTTTCGTTAAGGTATTCAACTCAGCTTTAGTGTCAGGTGCATTGAAAGTCAAAACATGAAACTTATTTAGGTGTAACAGTTAGCTTTCTTTGTTCCAATGTAGAGCATCTGCTGAAGAAGCAATTCAAAGGTTGCAGGGGACTATGGTCGGTCAGCAAATTGTCCGCCTTTCTTGGGGTAGAAACATGGGAACCAAACAGGTAACAGTATCAGTATACCATATTGTGTATAACTGGCGTCTGATGTCCTTTTTTTTTAAATGATTATGAAGTATGCACCTTTGATTTGTTGAGCTCTTGATTTCATTTACTTTTTCAGTATATTAGTTCAAAATTTAGCAGGATTTTGCCATGAATCTTAGGAAGGATAAACTGGAGAAAAATGCGAGATGTGTGAATTATGAACTTGTGAGTAACAATTGCGGAGTTGGATTGACATTACAAAATTAGCTATTTGAGTAGCTTATGAGTTTTGTCTATTTCTGTTACTACTTTATAATCTTCTCATGACAGTGCCATGTCAGAAGTTGCACATTGGTATTATCGTACTATGTTGTATCATCCCCAGTCCTCACTTTATAGATGCATCTTTTTTTCAACATTGGTTCACTGGCAGGATTATTCTGTCCCACTCGAAATCTCTTTTCAACATTTGTGTTCCCCTTAACATACTTCCATCAACCAATTTTCAGGACCAGCCTGGTGCCTGGGCCCAGCAAGCAGATCCAAGTCAATGGGGTGCTGCTTATTATGGTTATGGACAAGGATATGATGCTTATGGTTATGGTGCTGCTCAAGATCCATCTTTGTATGCTTATGGTGGATATGCAGGGTATACACATTACCCTCAAAAGGCAAGATTCTCATATGGTGTTGTTCTTGCTTTTGCTTAGTACCTTGAATTTGGCATACTTACATTGCAATGCTGACATCTTTTCAAAAGTCGAGATTGATATTGCATCATCATAAATAGTTTTAGCTTCTTATGACTAGAGCAAGACATCATGAGCCATAATGATAATTACTTTGAAGGAATTAAGTAGAGATTCGTCTCTTGTTTTTTTCCTCCAAGTATAATGCAACAATGTATCATAGTAACTCTCTGGAGTTTGTCTAGAAGTCCATTAGAGCCTGGATCTTTGTCAGAATTTACTTTTTTTGGAGCTGTGAAGTATTGTTCTAAGTAAATGTATCTTTCGTGTATGTGCTTTCTTTCAGGTAGAAGGTGTTCAAGATCTGGCAATGGCAGGTGGTGCACCAGCTGTTGAACAAAGGGAACCATACGACCCCTTGTCTATTCCTGACGTCGACAAGTTAGTTTTTCCTTCTTTTCTTTCTTTTTCGTCCCTTGAAAGTGCTTTTTGTGTTATTTTGAATGCATCTTATTAAACTTGTTTTGACTGCGAAACTTCCTTTACTTTCAATTACTAGGTTAAATGCAGCTTACCTTGAAGTACATAATAGCACAATGGTGGGTCGACCATTGTGGTTGAGAACGTCAGCACTCTCTCAGCAATCACCGTTTCCTGCTTCCACAACTGAGTAGTTTTTACAGCTATTCTTCTCCAATATTTTTGCTGGTGGAAAATTGAAATACAAACCTGTTTGTACCCTTTGGAGGAACCTGATCCAAGCTGCAGTTTCAGTAGGTTAACAGGCAGTAGAACATTATAGGAAACGAACAGAAATGTGTAGAATGTTGTAGGCTTCTGATTTTCAGTGCCAGAGAGAAATTCAAACAATTTGTTCGCCCAACTGTTTACCTGCTGAAAAAATTGTTCCTTCTTTGCACAAAAATTGTCAGTTTTTTTGTCACAATATTTAGCTCATACCTTTTTTATGCGGTCTGGTTGTCATCTATTTTTTATGTTAGTTTTTATGTTGGTAGTTGTAATCTTTCAGCGAAGTTATATAAATGCAGTGTAATTTCTTTGAAAGTGTGCACCAGTTTTATGGGTTTGACGGAGATAAACTATTTTAGGGTCTGAAGTGGTAGTGTTAGTAATTGGTCGTCTTCGGATCAGTCTATCTGAACCAGTTACTGAAATTCCAAAATGTTGGCAACTTTTGCAAGCTTTCAGCTTTTCCAGTCACCCTATATTCAACTCTTCAAACTCCCTGACCACCTGATGAGCCGGAAAGAAGCACTGGTGTTGACTTCAGTCGAGGTGTTAAAACAAGTCTTATGATGGAAGAATTTCATCTTCCAACTTCAATGCCACCTCAGCTTTTGGAATAGATCATAGAAGTTTAACTCTAATGATGGAAACCGTAGTTTAACTCTAATGATGGAAACCGTGAAATCCAATAAAACACTAAATAAAATAACGCTAAACAATAATTAATATTGCGTTTTATGAAACACAAATTGAAATAGCGTGCAACGTCAATCGGTTTCGCGATTTTTATCCTTTAAATCTCATATTTCATCCTTTAAATTTCATATTCCCTCCGTTTATTGAAAAGTATTACTATCACTTTTTTATTTTAGCCTATAAATAGGTCAATTTGAAAAAGTGATAGTAACACTTTTTCTGAAACGGAGGCAATATTACACAAGAATAAGTAATTTTTTTTTTAATAAAAAACGTGTAAACAAATATATAGGTAACTTTCAGGACCAAAGATGAGGGCGTCAAACCAAGAACAATATCATATGACTTTGACAAAATAAAACAGTAACACATGTTCAATCAAATCACCCATAAAATGGTGAGTTTACTTAACGGGCATCATAAAGAAATCAACGCCAACACAATTAAGATAGAGACTAGTGAGAAATTAAGAAAACGTCGATCAGAATATTATTAGACGCTCTTTGAAATTACGTTTCTGACAGATTTTTCGTAATGTAAAATTGCATTAAAGAGAAAATGTAAAGTTAGTATTCCCAAAGTCAACGGTCAAGGAAGTTAGATGTAAATTCGTTAAAAGACCTAGGGAGATACGTGCGACAATAATGAGGAGGTGCATTAAACGATCTGGCCGAAGAAAATAATTAAATAAAAACAAAATCGAAGAGAAGAAGAATCTCCAACGGTCAGAAAAGTCACGAAGCATCGAAATCTCTAACGTCCATTTTTCTGTTTTATGTTCCTTCTTTTCCTTCTTCTCCTTCTCCTACTCTTTAACGTTACAAAAAAGACTCTCCATCATTTTCTTCTTCTCCCTCTCTCATCAAACGAAAACCTTAAACAAGGGGATTCTGGGTGCAGAAGAAACATTAGGAGAAGTAGAATTTTGTTTGTTTCTGATTTAAATTCCTTTCCTTCCTCTAGGATTTTCTTTCTGTACAGTGAAAAATGGAACCAGCAAGCATTGATTGGAAGAATGTAAACTCTATTTACATTGAAGATGAATTATACGAGCATATAAATGCTCCTAAATTTATTGATTTCATGGCTCCTGATGACCCTGTTGATGATGAAGCTTGGTTTTGTAGACCTGGTAATATATATATTTATTCTCTTACTCAATCTTCTTTTCATAGAAATTGACCGAACCCCTTAATTTGTTTCTCAATTTCTTGTTATTATCTATTGATGTCTCAGATTGTAAGCATCCAAAGACTGCAGAAGATTTTCGTAGATCTTATCCTAATTCAAAGGTTTGATTTCTTGGTGAAAGATCAATTCTTTTATTCTCTCTCACTCAGATTTTTGTTTGTCTAATGTTTGTTTCTTGATTCCTTTTTTAATTTTTAGGCTAAGTTTATCAGAGCACTTAGTAGTATTTCTGAGCCATTACTGCTGGGAGATAGGAACTGCAGGTACTACATGAAACCGTTAATCTGTTCTGTTTTATCATAATTCTAATTGAAATGAAACTGCTTTCTATATAAACTACTAATTCTTTAACTAGTCGTTTATTTTCCAGAGATTCTTACCTCAAAAGAAGATTACATAATGATCAAAGACCACCTGAATCTCACGGAGATTGCGAAAATCAAAACCCCAATTTATCCACTCCACCTCCAAGAAACCCATTAAAAGCAGTGTTTAAATCGAGTGCAGAAAAGAAGAAATGTAACAAACAACAGTTGGGAACTTCTCCTGCAGAGTCATCCCAAGAACGTCAAAACCCACAACTGAAAACCACTCTCTCAGCCAGAAATCTATTCTCTGGTAAAGAAATTTTGAGTCAGATAACTGAATTGTGCGGTGAATTAAAGAAATTGGCGACAAGGGCGACCGAGAAAGAAGGTTGCGAGAAATCAAATGAAGAAAAGACGGTTTTTGTGAATGAAAAGAGAACACTTTTCCAAGAATTATTAGCCAACGGTTGTTCAGTAGATTTGAATGACAGTGTGGATGAAGACGACGAGGGAATATCTTTGTTTGCTGAGAAAGAGAACGAAAAAGAGATCAAACCTTTGCTTGCTGACAAAGTGAATTTTGAATCACCAACTAGTAATGGAAAACAGAAGCTGAGGAGGAAAAAGTAAGTGGTTTTTATTTCTAGTTTTACTTATTCACTAGGGCAGATAGGTCCAATTGTTTCCTCAATTTAGTCTTATTGAATGATCATAAATATTGACGCATTTGAACACTAAAGAGCCTTTCGATGAGTTGGTAAGCTCACCCAAAATAGGCTTGCATCTCCATTAGCTAATACCAGAAGAACACAATCAGTAAAAACTTTAGGATATCCTTAGAGGAAAGTTATGATTTTGGCCAAGTGTCATGGCAGCTAGAGCAGCTTTGCTTTTTCCTTTTTATTTAAAGAGTTACTTCCGAGGAGCTGAATGCTTCGTGTAGTGACATTTCAAATTGCGGCCATTGCTCGAAACTCACAAAAATGATGAGCTCAAAATTAATATGCATTCTGTTTACCATGCTGGCTCAAAAGGGCTGCAGGATTCGTCTTTGGTTTTTATTATTGTGCATTTTGAAAATTTAATGTATTACACATTTTGAGATTTTCATGTATGAACTTAAAGCAGAAAATATGAAGATACAGAGAACATTCCAATGTCCCTGGATTTGAAGAAGATAGTTGGGGAGAATTCGTTGCAGGTGAGAACTAATCCTCCATCACCGCAATGCTTTTCAGCAACTCAGGGACCTCTCCACTCCACCAAAGCTATCACCCCGCTTAAGACTATCAAGTCAATGCCTGCTGTAAGTAGCACTCCCTTTTTCTCCCCCATTTCATTAACATAACTTATTTGCATATGAATATGTTAGGTGATATGTCCATATTGTAAATAAAGATTTCTTAATTCCTGATTGTTTTGTATTCAAATCATACTGATCAAAAGATATTAACACACATTTGCAAAGAAACTGCATGAGATCTGACTTGTAGATTGTGGGATCCACTTGTCTCACAATCCTACCTGCATAGAGTCCCAGACCTAAGAAATCATAAGTTTTATAGATCACTTTTTCTGGTACCCCCGCCCCAACAGCAAAGTCTCAATTGTTGGCTCTAGAAAAGAAGATCCATTCCACAGAAAAAAGAATAGAACGAATTTGACAACCCAGGAAGGTTGTATAATCATCCTTTAGATAGTCTATCATTCCTAGCATACTCACAGTACTGTCTCTGACATTACATTTCCTTTTCTGCTAGTATAAACACATGTCCATGGGAGGTTCTTAGAGTCTTCTAGAACACTACTATCAGGCCAGCTAAAATTTAGCATATAGCTAACAACTTGTTGAGATTTCTTAGCTTTGTAACAGATTTCTTAGCTTTGCGCATTAATAGTCATTAGAAGAGCTTAGCATTTTCCTTGCCATGCAGCTGACGGCTCTGCACATTACGAATGAACCTGAGTCATACTTAAACCAAATCCACCCTGAACCTCAATTAAGAGGCAGCATTGGAGATTTCCATGGCTTTACTTTTGATTCGATGGTTCGGGTGCAATCTCGCTTCCTTCAAAATGTTCAGGACAACTTCAATGTTTGGAGAAATTGAGAGTGTTTCGGACTGCTTTCACTGGCTTTTAGTAAATTAAATATGGTTTTAAGGTGACTAGAACAGCATCTTATGAATTAAATCTTATTTTGGTAGATTTGTAGCCCCTCTCTGTGCATAAGAACCATGCCATACTGAACACACAGATACTTAAAGCACTGTCCTGATTTGTAGCATCTTATGAAACACAGACTAAAGTGTATTATCTGTTGTACAATTATTTATGTTACTGATTTCATGTGTTTATACATATTAGGAGAGGGGAATCCTTCAAGAAATGGAGCAGAACAGCGGAGTAGCAAAAAATGAGGATCAACTTCGTGGGGAGGAAAAAGTTTGCAACAAAAATATATCTCTGGCAAAGAGTAGTACTAGTGGTGGTACAGAAGAACCAAGATCCTCGGACATATTTTGGTTCTTGAAGCCTTGCAACTATGTCTAGCTAAAAAGACTCAAGAGGAAGCAAACGCACTTTCATATTTCAAAAAGCAAATAACTTCATGATGTTTGATCCTTTGGGATAATTCTTTATTTTTTTTTCATTCTCTTTTACTATTACATTTGGTTTTTGTTTCATAAATGAGGAATGAAATAACAACATTTCGATTGTACTCCTCCATTCTTTATCAAATAAGTAAAATACATTTACACTTCTATACCCATTAGTGAGTCCAACTTGTTTGTTTGTTTTCTCTGCTTCATTTCCTTCATTAAGAAGATTCGACCATCAACAACCATTCTAAAATTTTGCCATCTTTACGAGAAGGTTGGGGATAATGGCAAAATGAAACAGAAAAAACTGTAGTAGAGATGGTGTATTAATCACCCCCGCATGAGCAAATTTTCAAGGCAGGATGTGGTAACGGATCACCAGATGTTGGAGTTAAAAAGGGAATGACAGCTTAGCAAAAAACAGCATACAGAACTTAATATGCATACTTATATATTACATAATCAAATAAAATGTGCAATATTTGGGCGAGGCACAAAGTTTTCTATAAAAATAATCTCAAAAGTTTAAACAAGTACAATCTCATTATTTGTCAATCATCATACTGAAGCAATTGGGAGTGAATTGGGAGTGAATAAGGACAATCTACTGATATAAGAACGGGGCTTATGAGATTTTCTTGTTTGTCTTTTTCTCCCCCATCCTTTTGATGATTACAAAGTTTTTAATCCCAATAATGTTGAATAGGTAGAAGCAGACATTCGATCACGCTGTACGTAGTGAATGACTAGTGCTCAAAACCGGGCTTCTAATTATCTGCAACATTCTCTCTCCAATTTTTCAACTGGTTTTTTGAATGACTCCATTCTCCACCAAGTACTCGACAAATTCATCGATCAAGTAGGGCCAAGCACCCTCTGCGTCATAGTTTGCCAGAGTAGGGTCAACGTTCTGAATGTACCGATGACAGACAACAAACAAACAAACAAAATGAGCCTCTGAATTAGCATTTATCAACAAATAACTAAAGTGAAATCTCTGAAAGAAAAAATAGTAGATTTTTGTTTTTTTAAACAGACATGACCATATTCTTTGTTTCATTAACATAATAAGCAAACTCCTACATTAACAACCAGCCAACAAGTAGTCTATGCTATCACAAAGCCTCATCTACTGGTAAAAGCCATATTTTTGGCAGAATGCTCTTTTCCAGAACAAGTTTAGGCCCACATTTATATCCCAATGAAGTTAAATGACACTTAGAGATCCTAATATCCAAGTTAGTGGTTTGCCAAATACCCTTCTCACTGCAAAATGTAAGCACTAAGACAGCCTGCTGGCAATGGTTAACATCAACACCTAAGGTTGTTCAAATCAACATTCCTCTACTGTATCCCTCAACAAGTAAAATGATATTGAGAGTTCTATTATCCAAGTTTGTGGTTTGACAAATTCACACATATTAGTAGAGCAGACAAGCACTAATGGTTGCTCGCCACGGTGAAGATCAGCGGTTACCCGCTTTCCTCTTTAACAGAAGGTGGGACACCAGACACTTGGCACTTCCATTTTTCTTCAACTTGGGGCTTTCAAATTGGATCGAGTAGATTAATCAAATTAAGGCAAAACAGAACCAATATATGGCTAGCATAATGGATGGGATTTGGCACATTATTTTTTAGCGCAGAAACATATGCAAGAGATGTGATAGTTAATGCAAGATAAACAAAGCAACTATATCTAGGTTTTTTGAAATTAAACATGTTCAATCACAGATATAAAAAATCCTAAGCTCTTAAAAAATTTGCAACAGCAACTGAGTAATTTCTCTATCTAGGATGAACATGCACCTGTAAACGAGAACAAACAAATATTGCATAAAATGGCTTCTTTTGTAGCATGGACTTACTAAGGCGGATTCTGCTCTATATAATATGTATGCAAGTGTTTAAATGTTTCCCTACGTGAATATATCAAAATTTTACTTATGCTTTACATCTTACCCTGGCAAATTCCAACAGTTGGGACCAAGTATCTCTTGATATTGCCTTGTTGTGACGAGCCTATATATAGAAACCAAAATTTGATCATTATACTGAAAAAGCTGGGAAAAAGAAAGGAAAAGAAAATAGTAATATAAAGATAAATGTCCATCAAGTTACCTGCAAGAATTGGCACCAGTGATCAACCAGAGGCCACTGTTTTTCAGCAAATAGTAATTGCCACATCCCTATAGCTGTATCTAACGCCAAAGATTTTTGGCCCTGCAGTTAACGGATCAATATCAGCATCTACAGATTTGGAGATGCTTACTTCTTTCTACAGTAAAAAGTCCATGCACAGCTACACTTGAGGCAAGGTAGAAATTAAACATATCTATATAATCAGCCTTGGCTTCAGCTTTTCAAGCACTCAAGTGTACAGGCAGGGTAGTTTGATACATTACAGAGCTTAGTTCTATATAAAACCAGGGCACAAGTTTCCTACCCTGAATAAAACCATCTGTAACATCAAAGCATGCCAAAATGTAATATAATTCTAATCATTCATCTCAAGGTCTCATGAAGCAATTAGCATTTAACCATGCAAGCATTAGTGAAGCATCAAAAAGTGGACACCCAAGAGGAGTTTTTGATAACAGAATTAGACTAAACAATCAAAGTAAAATAAAATAATAGAAAATTTGCAAAAGTTTGCTCTTTCTATTTGGCATAAAAATGAAGGTCTTATTAAAATTAGTGTATGTAAACTATAACACATTCT